>SSNR01000310.1:560147-614137 GCA_006937965.1 Callopanchax toddi | reverse complement strand
GATTCTGAGGAGTGAGGTGACGCTGATGGGTTCAAACAGGTTTCAGGAGGTTCTGGCTTCAGGATCTGTTGGAGCAATCAGAGCTATGGAAATGAGAGCAGAGATCAGCTACAAAAAGACTGAACTTCCAGGAAATGAATTCAACACACACACACACACACACACACACACACACACACACACACACACACACACACACACACACACACACACACAGACACACACACACACACACACATCCTGAAATAGTACTTTTTTATTATAAGGAAACCATAAATTGATATTTAAATTGCAGATTTTGTTTATTTATAAACGCTTTGCTCCTTCTGATCCAGCAGGAACGCGAACGGATTTCCTAAAGGGCTCCTGGGAAAATAATATTGATTTCATCAAACTTTTTTAAAACCCCCTCTAAACTAAAACAAATCCAAACTTTATTAAAACCCTTTCACGCAGCTCTTGGCTCCAAACCCGCACCTTAATCACTCTCCTTAAAATAAAACCCATTTATTCAGTTATGAGCTGCTGCTTCAAATAAAAGCGCAGAAAGCAAATATTTGCGTTGTAACCGCAGATGAATGCGGCACCTGATCGGATCTTTTCTTTATTTTAAATCCATCCATGTGTCGTTATCCGTCCCCGTTCAGTCTGAGGACATTCCTGCAACACGGGGCTTTATTAAATATTAAACGCTGACCTCCTCACGCGTTAGGCCGCATGAATTAGTCATCTGGAACAACCGCTTATTTTCTGATTCAGTCTCATTTTCATTGTTCAGACTCACATAAAACTCCTCGGTGATGTAAGTGTGTTTTAATCTACAGCAGAGGCCTTGTAAATGATTTGTTCACTAAACAGGAGCTGCGCGCGCTTGGTTTTGGTTTTATGATGACGTTGATGTTGCTCAACAAACTCTCATTTGTCCGACACAAATCTAATCGATTAACTATGATCAGTGTTTTTATTCTGAAGTTTTTGCTGTTGCAAAGGATTAGTTGTTAATTGATTTCAGTTTTTATTTTCTAAAAGTTCTTGATTCGTGGCGGATTAAATGAGGCAGTGTCAAACATCATCATCACTGTTTTTTTTTATTGATTTCACTTGACTTTTTATTTTATTATAATTTATTCCTTGATTTTATTTCAAGTTTTAATTTGTTAAATTATAATCCAATCTAATTTGTTTACTTGAATTTAAAATTTTAGATAAATATTAACATTTTCTTTTGGTGACATCTTCTAGGTATCTTCTTTTTTTTATTATCTTCTTCTTCTTTTTTTTTTTTTAAATGACCAAATTCAAAATAAATAAAAAGTTCACAGTTTTGGAAAGTTAAGCATTTAACATTTTTTTATATTTGTGATGAAATGAGGTGCCTTAAAGTTTATTAAAATATTTCTAATAATGAGCAGCCGACAAATCAAACTATAATAATAATAATAATAATAATAATAATAATAATAATAATAATAATAATAATAATAATAATAATAATAGAGGAATAAGACTGTTGATTTGTGGGCTGCTGTATAATTTTCTCAGATTATACCATGACCTTCGTAAATTCGTTTCCTCCTTCAGTTTGTTTGAATTTTAATTCTGGCTTCTCTTTGCAGATGCTGATGAATCGGAAGCTGTCGAATGCCCGACGGCCTGTTTGGAAAATGACCAGTTTACTGGAAAAACACCAGAACGCGCCTGTAAACACCCCCCAACCCACCAATAATCCCACAACACGACTTTTTCCGTAACCTTTAATTAAAGTACAAATGGCTGCACGCGCAGTTTCAGAGCGCGCGGAGGATCAACTCGACCAACTGTGGGGCGGAAGTTCCAGAAGGCCCGAAGACCTGCAAGTTAGAGGTATAGATGACGTGAGAAATAAAACAACACGATCCAATAAATGTCTGAGAAACGAAAAAGTAAAGAAATAAAAAGAGATATGAAGAACTCCAACCCAGTGGAACAGCTAATAATTAGATAATCAAGTGTCTAATTGGATATTTGACAACCAATTTTCAAATTAAAAGCATGTTCTATAAAAGATATCATAATAAATATAATGAAAACATTAATTTTACACTTTAATTTTATTATTTTGTTGTAATGACGTGTATAGAAGATTATATATGGGACACTATTTTATGGTCACATTTTCTTAATGTTTAACACCTAAAAACAAAAATAAAAAACATATGTGGCCTGCAGAAACTAAATGAATGCACAATAAATAACAATATTAAAACATAAATGCTGAATAAAAGTTGCATTTCTTGTCTGTGAAGACAAATATAATTTCATATTAATCCAAATTATTGTTCGGCTTTAGTTTAAATAAAAAATGAGCCCGCAGAATCATTAATGCCACATAAAGGACTCTTGTTTTTGTCTATTAATGTGCTTAAATAATAATTTATACTTCCTCCCCCTGATGTCAGTGCACCATATGTTTACAGCATTTGACCTCCTTTCAACATCCCCATGATTTCCTCACAAAGCAGCCGATAAAGTGAGGGTTTTGGGTCAGAACCGAGCCTCCTGCAACTCTAAAACCCCTGTCAGTCGGGCGCTGATTAAAGAAGGAGCCCACACAGAATCACGTTAACCATCAAAACTCATGCATTTTTTAAATTTTCTTGGAAGAACGCGTGAGATTTAAAAAGTTGATTCAGCTCAAACTGCGGGGCTCCTGTTGGCAGACGGCGGTCCGTTAATAAGGCAACTTGTAGCGTAATGAAGGCTCCGCGTGCGCCGCGCGCCTCACTGCAGCGCAGCCCCCCCGGAGCGCCTTTACTGCGCGCCGCGAGGCCTCTGACAGCACGCTGCTTTAAGAGCATGAAATATGAGCCCCACAAAACCTCAGGGCGAGAGCAGGACGGCCAGGAGGAGCCCAGGAACTGGTCTCCAGATCTCTGAACACCTGACTGATATTTTAGAAGAAAAAACTCTTATTATGAATCACTTTATCTGCGCTGAAAGGTTGAAATTTGCAGCCTTTGATAGTTTATTGTGACATTTAATCCACTATGATAAACTTCAGTCAACAGGTGCATAATGTGTGGAATATAAAAACATCACAAATCCATTTTTATGGCAAAAAGTTTTTCTTAGCTGGTCTTCATGATGAACAATAACTACATATTTACCCTGGCTCTAAATCTCTGTTTGAGATGAACAACTGTTTATTTCAAAGGCATAAAGCAGGGAAAAGATGAAAAAAAACAAGGAAAACTAATGAGATAAATAGGCTTTCTCCTCAAATTATGACTTTATTTAGTTATGGAATAATAAAATGACAGTTTGTCTCTTAAATCTTTGAGATTCTGGATCAAGTTAATAATCCCTCTTCGTGTTGAACTTAAAACGCATGACCTCCCTTAAATCAAATTTATAATCCTTCTGAGTTGAGCATTTATTTATTTCAAGACCAAAACAACAACAAAACAGACAAACCAATCAGAAAAATACAAAATTATTAATTTCCTCATGTTACAAAAGCAGTTTGACCCAATGTGAGGTTCTGGTTCTGGATACAGTTTAGTTCCCTTTATTTCATTTTATAACAGGAAGACAATATGCTTCCTTTCTCACTCTAAATCAACATCTCACTAAACTAGAATCACCGGTACAAACTTAATTGATTATTATTCATCAACTATGAACATGTATTTATTTAAAAACATGAAAAAATGAGAAAAAGATGAAAAAGTTAAATAGTAAAATGATGTCCTTAACTGGCCTATACTCTATTTGGACCTGTTGTCTCTCAGGTTTAACTGTCAGTTTAACCCCTTCATGCATCAAAGCAGAAACGGAATTAAAACTAAACAAAACAAATGAGCAAACAAAAAAAGCTACAACTTCAAACCAACAACAGTAATAAAAAAAATCTTTAAAAATATGAAGACAAAGGTAAATATTATTATAAAATAATAATAATAATAATAAATATTATATTATAATATAATAATAATGTCTGAATGGATAAAAATTCAATGAAAAATGTTTTAATTCCTTTTGGTGAGGACCTTAAAGGGTTAACAAAGTGAGGATAATAAACCCTATGACATCATCCATAGTGACAGTGGGCAAACATTAAATGAAACCAGCATAAAAAAGCAAAAATATGAGCATTTTACCTGTGCAACTATTATTTATTGAGATGAAATAATAATAAATGCAAAACAGACTTGACCTACAGTATTTCACACGGCCCTGTGCTGCAGTGAAGTTCTGAGAATTCAACCTGTGAGTCGCACTAAAACACACTCTGGAAGCCACGTGTAACGTTTATTTATCTACTTTCATTCCTCTTCTTGCTGAAATAAACGAGTCTAGAGAATTCTGCATCTTCATGCGAAAAGTGGCAACATGTCCTGGAAAGCAAAGTAAAAAAAAAAAAAAAGAAAGAAAGAAAGAAAAAGCACACAAGGCCCTTTTTGTGCGCGCTGGTTTTATCCCTGCATTGCCGAGTGCTGTCTAGCATTACAAATCTCAGCCCCGGCCTGGACGGACATGGGTGGGCTCTCTGCTGGCCCCGCTCACACTATCTGCATCCTTCACACTCTGCCATGCAAATCAGCATCAAACGCACACACACACACAAACACACACACACACACACACACACACACATAGAGTTTTGGAGGCTGTTGAAGATAAAAAGGAAATAGGGAAGAGCTGGACGGAAGAAACGTATGTGTCCAGTATGAGGAGGGAAGGAAGGAAATAGTTTTCAAGTAGTTACATAGGGACAAAAAGAGAGTACTCTATGTGTGTGTGTGTGTGTGTGTTGTTGATTGCAGGGAGAAAAAGTGGGTCCTGTAACCGGCCATCGGAGGCGTGAGGAATGCCCGGGCCTGGCACAGCCATGTGGGGCGGAGGGTGGAGGGTGTTCACAGCTCTGCTGCCAGCTGAGTACATTCCCACTACACAGTCAGGGAGACTTTTAACCTACAGATTTGTGAAGCAGCACTTTAATTCAGAAGAGGTTTCCCACTGGACTGCAACAATACGGCCAGTACAGTAATTTATTCTGTTAAACTCAGAGGGAAAAGGATTTTAACTCAAATAATCTGCTGAAACAAAATGAGCAAAAAGTTCTCTTTGACTCAGTTTTCTTTAGTTCTTAGCAAAAACCAGTTAGGGGTAACTGTGCTTCAAATGCATGAATATAGGATTCGACTCAGGGACTTGGTGATAATGATTTGTGTCATTACAAGAAACCAGAGAACATTTATGCTCAATCACAACAAAAACGTAGGATTCATTTTCATGATGTTGCATGTAGTAAGGAAGAGTTCATCAACTTCGTAAAACCAATTCAAATTACGAAAAGCGGAAGGAAATTAAAACGTTTTAGCCAACAAAAGGCAATCATTCACCTGATCTAAATAAAGGTGTTTTCTGATGTTTATCAAAGGCGTTTCACACTCAAATGTGTCAATTTGTAAATCCGTGCTGCTGAAGCTGCACTTTTATTCCAAAATCTGAACAACAAAGACCATCCCTTATGTTTTATTTATTATATTTTATTTAAGTATCCCACGTTTCACCGCACTAAACGTCTCTTTTTTTCCAGGGAGTCCTGCTCAAGTTAGTTACAAGAATAAAGAGAAGTGAATTTAAAGAAAAGTTTACACATAAAACTAAACAAAGCACTGGTTAAAGAGAAATAGAAAGTTAACCTCTATGAGCTGAGCCTCATATCTTTCATGAGCTGAATCTTTTGTTGTAGTTTTTTTTTTTAATCCTTTAAAAAACGCGAAGAGCTGAAGTGGCTGAAAGCTGATTATTCCAAAGATATGAGGCATAAAGGAACTTATTTTACATTCAAGCAATTTATAATAAAACCTCAAATAAAAGAGAACATGCATGGAGTTAAAATTTACACATCCTGAGGAAACAAAAATGTCTTCAGTTCATTAGAAGCTACATAGATTCACTCTAATGAATTTATATGTGTTCTGTGAAAATATATCTTCTGTTTATTGAGCTTTAAAAAAATATTAACACCAGTTTGAAGGTTCTTAAACTCATTTTCAGGGGAGTTTTCTAAGGGGTCCAGATTTGTGACCTTGTGGTGAGACACTAAAAACAAAAACCATAACAGAGATTTTTATTCGTGTTTTTGAATAATACTGCAGTAAGGGAGTTGAACAATTTTACAAGTTTTTTGAGCCATAAAGAACTAAAGTGACACAAGCGTTAATAAATAAATGTTGCAGCTCATTAAGGCTCATTTCCCCCTCTCTTAAAATAATATTTAATAATAATAATAATAATTTATCCTTTATTTGTCCCCATAGGGACATTTTTACCCTGCTTTTGACTCACGCTCGTCAATCTGGATGGCGCCCAGGGGCAATTGGGGGTTCAGCGTCTTGCCCAGAAACACTACAGCACATGGTCTTGGCCGGGGTTTGATCCCCAGTCTACTGCTCCTCGTCACCCATATTTAAGAGAGGGGGGGCCACGAGGGGACCCAGCAAACTTATAGTTGTGGCCATCGCCCCCCTGGTGCCCTATGGTACCTCTGCTAAGGTACTCAGATTATTACATTTCAAACAGTTCAACATCTCCATGAAATGCCACCCTAATGAGGTCTGGGAAGACTAGTTTAAACTTTAAAATGAGGAAATAAATAAAACACCACATCATCACCAGACCAGGCTGGGATTATTGACCATTTTATGATTCTTTTGGTGGAACAACATATTTACCTGAATCTGATCTCAGCTGCAGGTTTACCAAATTCAAAGAAACTTGGCAAAATAATGTGACATCATTGTTCAAAGCTTTACAGTAAATGTGTCAAAAAACAAAACAAAACAAGAAACAACAAAAGAAGAGACTCCAGGCTGGAGGAGGGTAACTAAATCGTCCACCTCAAGGAACACAAATATGTATTTTATCAGGACCTTATTATTGCTCCTTCAGATATGAGGATCTGAATGCATCGTCCTCGTATTTATTCCAGTTTAACAGACGGTCTTTAACATAAACGCCCTCCTGTCAGCGGTTTGTCTGACTTCACAGACACAAACAGAACACGCTGACGTGTGTAACCTCTGGAGGACGGCTCAACACTGACGTGAGAGTCGCTTGGCTTTCTAGAGACAGACTTCACCTTTCCAAGAATTTATCTGAGATGAGTTCTGCCCGTGTGTGTGTGAGTGTGTGTGTGTGTGTGAGGCAGGCAGAGTGGTGGTTTATCATCGGCTTACACTGGGCTCAGCTTTGATAGCACACCACACACACACACACACACTCGCTGAGTTAAACAGACAAAACAGAAGTGAATGTTTGAATCACAAATTTGTATGAGTAACAACAGGGATTACAGGCTGCAGTTTAATGATAATTATTTCTAAGTTCCTTAAATGAAAAGTTGCTTTTAAATGACAAAGTTCACTCATCTGCTAGTTCCTTTATGCATCTTTGAGTTATTTGTATTTAATTTTGGCCAAATGAACAACTTAATTTGAACCATTTTTGAGGTGAATGTTATTTCCTTTGACATTAAGTACACACAAAATGTTAATATTTAGTCCTCGTTAATAGGAAAGTGAGAATCACAGTATTTAGAGCGTGTGTTTCCATGTTTACTGACTGTTTTGTGTCATGAACAGTGGGTAAACGTGCCCTGAACTCTGGCTTGCAGGCTGTCACTGTGTCTCCTCCCAGTCGGAGCGCGACCTCGGCCTCGACATCGGGTGGATTTGTTCTGGGCCGGGCGGGTCAGAGGAGGGTGAAACTTAGTTTAATGTTTGAATGAAGAGGGAGGAGGTGGAGGCCGGTGGATGAAGGTTGTACATGTGTGTGTGTGTGTGTGTGTGCTCCCCCAGGAGAAAAAGAGGACTCCTAATCTGTTTTCCTGGCTCTTCTTTAAAGGCAGAACAAGACTCACTAGAGGCTGCCTCTGATCTGCTGCCCCATCCAACCCTCACTTTCTCTCTCTCTCTCTCTCTCTCTCTCTTTCCTCCGTCTCTCCTTTCCTCGCCTCCATCATCTGTCTCTGGTTCCCTCTGCTTTTAGCCCTCGTTTTCTCGGCCCCCCGTCCCTATGCTCCCTCATCTGTTGTGTTGGCCCGCTCCGGTCTTTGTATGGCAACAGCCCTCATCTCCAGATACTGCCTAAGAACTCTGATTCCACTTAATCACTCAGTTTTTTATTAGTTTTCCCCTCACAGGGTATTTTGTGTTCTGTATTGCGTTTATCTATTATGCTGTTTCAGATTTATTGCTTTAGGAGGCAGACTGTGTGGCACACTCCCCACCAATACGCTACACGATGCTGTGATCTCTCTACGTCTGCCCCTCTTTATGCCTGTTTGCTTTCATCCCCTCAAAATTAAATGAGCAAATACACAAGGAGGGCTCCGCCACACACACACTCACTCGCTCGCACAGCTCTCCTCGTACTCCATTGAGCACTTTTCTTATTACTTTTCCTTTATTTGGTGCCTCGAGGTCTCAGCGGCGTTTATTTAGCATGCAGCGGGGACCGCGGGGGGGAAAAGTGTGTGGCATCGGTTTCCCGGTTCTTCTCTCACATCCATCTGTCCTGGCATCATTCGCGCTGTGCTGCTTTACTTTTCAAATGTCAATATAAAAAGGAAATCACAGGTATGTGAGCGCAGATGTCTGTCTTTGAGTGATTTTTCAGCAATTTGCAGGATATTTGCAGGGGTTTAGTGGAGACTGTGGCACATTTAAATCACGCCGCGTTCCAAAAAGCGGATCAAATACACTGTTTGTTGTTAACTCATCGATCTGGGATGAGATTGAATTCTTTTTAGCCAGCGAATATAAACAACGAAGGTCATTTTGTTGCCAGAGCTTTTGTGCTGGACTCCGAGTTTCTGATTCCTACATAAATTAGGAAGCGTGGCATGCTCGCCGACAATATTTTTGCCCCAAAATGGCGGCACACCATCCCCGGCCCTCCATTTTGTTCTGCCACCGAATTGAGCCTGGATCCTGCACCTGACTTGTTGGACCAGTGTTTGCATTTGAAAATATCCCTCTCTCAACGTCCCGCTGTTACTATGCAGCTCGCTTCTGGCCACTGGACGCCACGAGTGCCATTAACTCGCCGCACCAATGGGAGAAGCAGAACTGGCAATCGGCGCTCCCGCCCTTTCTGACTCTGGTTCCAGGGGCTTCCTGAAACCAGAGGAAGGGGTGGTGGTGGGGGACTTGGGCACTGGCCATCACCTCGACCAAATCCAGAACCAAATGAGGAGAGAAGCTCACAAAAACAGCCAGATAGATGGAGGCAGAAACAGAAACACCGAGCGGGCCAAGGCGCAGAAACAAAAATTAAACATCGCAAAGGAAGCAAGCGCAAGAAACGAGGTGACTGTGCAGAGAGGAAAAAAACAACAACAACGGCTTCTTTCTGGGGTGAAGAAAAAAATGATTATTCATGACCTCATCCCTTCCATCCAAATTCACCACCCTCCCTCCCTCCCATTCTACTCAAACGCTCCCTCCTCCTCCTCCTCCTCACTTCCTCTCCCCTCCGTTGGGTGGCAACACTTGGTAGGGCACATGGTGAGACAGCTGTTGCAGGCCAACATGGGCATCTGTGGTGCTACAGTACATAGAGTGGGTGGTGGGGGTGGGGGGTGCAAACAGCATCACGACTGGGATCGCGTCTCTGCGTTTGTGTCCTGAACTTTTAGAAACCAGATCTGCTGCAAAAGACTGAGACGTCCAGTGGACACACAAAGGAGACAGACACGCTCGTCCTCTAAGCTACGGAGGAAAAATAGCACCTGTGTCCCGAACCACAACAGATCAGCATCAGAACACAGGGACGGACCAAGATATCAAAACTCAGAACACACACTTCCCTCTGCCGTCCTCACACACACACTTCCTCCTCAGAGGGCGTTTTCCTGCAGTTATTAACACATGCCAGGTGCTGTCCCCTCTCCTCACACACACATCTACCTCACTCCCATCCACACGACTCCCTCATTCCTCCCAGCACCTATACCACACACACCCTTGCCATTTTTCTCCCCCCTTCCATCCCCAAAGCGCCAGCGCAGCCCCACCTCATGGAGCCAAAGTGGGCAGCCTCTGCCTTGGCGTCGCCTGGGCCTTCTGGTGCCCTAGATAGCTGTGTGAAAGTGTGTGTGTGTGTGTGTGTGTGTGAGTGTGAGAGTGAGAGAGCACTGGCCCGGCTCTTTGCGGACACAGCCAGCCCTTTAAACTGTGTCAAGGCTCCAGATGCTGGGAGAGACTGGGATTAACACAGGCAGACGTGTACACACACACACACACACATGCACATAGACGCACAAAACAATATTCTTCAGGCCCGAGCATCGCACCCTTCTTTGTCTCACGTGTTGACGAGAAAACCAGTGAATCTTTGCACAGAAAATTAAAACGTTGCCCGATTTTTAAAAGCAAAATTAATGTTTAATTTAAAACTACAACCTGATCGCAGGGTCACAACCAGCAGGTAGAAACAGATCCTAATCCTGGCGGTTCTCTGAGACGATGTGAGCGATGCCAATGAAAAACCTCTGAGAGTGAATTTGGACTGGGCGAACACGCAAACGGACCTTGGAGACTTGACATACACACACACACACCCCAGTGTTCGTGCTCGGGCCCTTTAGCTGCATGCCACTTCCCCAAAGGCATAAATACACACACACATGCATGCACAAATGTGCAGAGAAAGACACAAATACCAACAACGGGTCCACCTACTCTTTCTTTAGTGGTGTGCCACTGCCCTTAGGGTGTGCAGATTTACACACACACATCAGAATACACATTCCACTAGTGGTCTGAACATCAACCGAGTGCAGTTAATAGAGCTGAACTGATGAGAGCAACGGTGAACTCAGATGATTTCCCTCCAAACCAGCTAGAAGTACTAATTACATGAGTGTGTGTCAAAAAATAAAGGAGTGAAAGTTTTCCTCCAGCGTTCAGGCCCTCTGTCTCTCTGAGCAGTAGTTATGGGGCCAGTTATGGAGTGTTTGCCATAGCAGGGAGCTGCCTTGGCATCGTGCCCTAATTTAGGAGAATTAAAAAGCACTAGACAGGCCCCTTTGTGGTACCGTCCGCCCGCTTTAATCTCCCCACGCCTCAGCGGGCACCCACAGCACCAGGAGCTGGCACTGGGCCCACATGACCCCAGGCAATATGGAAATCGCCACCGAAAAACCCTAACTGAGCGCCGAACCCATGCCCCGGTGCACAGTGTACACAGCACACACAGACATGCGCAAAGTGAAACCATCCCTCACACACACACTCATACGGTGCAAGAGGGGCAACTCCCAGTCCACAATGGTGCTTTGTACAGCGCACTCACTCACTCACTCACACATACTTACACATGTGATTAAAAACATGAAAAGTTACTGCAGGTGTGCACAGAAGCACAAGACACGCAAACACACACCGGGTTGTTTGGGAGGGCCGTGGGGGCTTGAAACGATTCGCTGCTGATGCTTTTCCTGCTCGGCTACATAAACACACTACTCCAAACATCCAAACTCGTCGTGGTTGGAGAGTCGGTGAGTCTAATGCTGGTCCAGAAGGTCGTTCATCAGGACTAATGAAACTGGCAGGCCCTGATCTGTCTCACCGGGCAGCAACACTGGCACCGCAAGCTAACTCAAGGAGAAATAGACTGATTTAATTACACTGTGAGGACGTGTGCACGTACACACACACTCAAAAGCACTCATGCACGGAGGAGAGGAAAGAAAGAGCTGCATGAAAAATGAACACAAACATACTTAAAGAAACTCTAATCATCTGGTGCTAAAATGAGAGAAGCAGAAAAGTTTTTGCTATTGTGTGTGTGTGTGTGTGTGTGTGTGGGAGTTATTAGCAGTGTATCTCATGTATAACTGAACACATTTGAATGAAACTGCAGGTCTTCACTGGATGAGCGATGAAGGCTTCTACAACATTTTGATGTTAGCAAACAGAAGAACGGGTTTAACTCAGTCAATATTATCAATATTAGGGTAAAAATTTGATGTGCTTGCAGCCAAGAGTAATCACTATCCCACACCCGAACACATTTTAAAACTTTGCAAATAACTGCTGGAGTCAACCTCATGTGTTAGCAAAATAAGTCAGGAATCATTGGCTGGATAGTCTTCATTCACGCACATCTACAGGCTCAGTCTAAATATCGTAGCTGTAAGCTAATCTAGCAAACACAAAAATGTCTATATTTCAGTCAGTTTTACAGATAGTACATTTGGTGTCATGGTTACAGGGACAAATCCCCAACACATACTCTAAGTGCTACACACTGTGTGACATTTCAGTGTAAAACTTTTTGCCATTAACTGTTGGAGTCAAACCTTCTTGTCTGTTAGCAAAATATCTCATGAACGGCTGAATAGACTTCAACTGATTAACTTTTGGAACCAATCCATAGCTAATCATCATTAGCAAACTAACAAATGGCAATAACTCAAGTTAATTTTGCAGACATTGAGGAAAAAGTGAATGTTATTAGCTGAGAGTCAGTCCCATGTACGGTTTGAATGCTACCAGATTGCATGAGATTTTGAGAGTTGACCAAACCACTATTAGTTTAAAACCCTGGCATGGATGGTGGTGTGTGTTATGTATTCCTTGGCTTTCATTAATTTGATATAAATGATCATTTTGCTGTCATAATGGGGTGTAATTCCAGCAATTAGACTGCAGCAAAAGTCAAACAAGAATATACGTCTCAGCTCTTCGTCGCTGGTAAACTTTTCTGATCCTCCTAAAACGATGAACCCTCATGAGACGTTTAGGTGGACTCAGCATGTTTGCAGCTAAAATTAATGAAAGCTCCATTAGTGAGTCTGCTGACCCCACAAACTGCAGGTTCACAGTGTTCCCTTTCCTAAAACAAAGACCCACTTTGGCCCTGGAACAGGATTCACCCCCATCCCTCTCTCTCTCTCTCCATGTGTGTGTGTGTGTGTGTGTGTGTGTGTGTGTGTTCTCCCCCAGTCTCCCTTCCCTCCTCACTCTCTCTGTCCATTTGTCTCCCCACTGGTTTCACTTAATAAGCTTCAAAGGTTTCTGGGCAACATGGTTTTCAAAAAAAAAAAAAAAAGTTACCATGGCATGTTTTTGGCTCACAGCATGCTGGAGGATATGGGGTTGCCATGACATCAGTTGGCACATTTTAAAGCATACAATTGTGTTTAAGTGTGTGCGTGCGCATGCGTGCATGTGTTTTTTGAGAACTTGATGGACATCTTGTGCCAACCTCGGCTAAATGCTCAGACAGGGGTGGAAATCTGAGCAGCAACGCCACTAACTGAGCTGAACTTTTGTCTGCCAACTTCCAGCTACACAACACACACACACACACACACACACACACACACACACACACACACACACACACACACACACACAGCGTGCGTGTGCACTTCAAACTTCTGTTCTCCGAGTTTAAAAATAAATTGGAATATTCATTAAAAAAAAGAAATTTGCCAGTCTTGGAAGTCTCCATTTAATCTCACAGCCTCAGCGCAGAACATAAACTAAAAAACATAACATGTGTTTGGCTTTGACATATTATTAATAAACTCAGCAACAGAAGATCTGGCTAAGAGCAACAGCAGAAATGCCTTTTCAGTGAGTACATTCTGTGTTTGTTTTGCTTAAACTTACCCGTGAGAGTCTCCAATCCAAGTGCAAACTTTAAAATTGGCTCTGCGTTTCCACGGATGGTTAATGTTTTCATGCTGGCATCTTTCTTTGTTTCTGCTAATGTTTGTCAGCGTGACTTTGAATTTGTGTTTGTGCATTTATTTGGTGCAATTTGATTGCGGCTAGTGCAGAAGTTATACTTGTTATATCTCACATGCACACAGCGGATAGAAGAAATAACTGAAAGTTTAAAGTTATGGTCAAAGTTTGTAAAAAAAGAGAAAAAAAACCCCTCCAAATACCAAAGTGATGTGATAAAAGTATAATATCAATGATTAATGGAGCATTAATACATTTGACCATTAGATCAATAGTTAGATTGGCTCCAAATGTCAAAACTTTTGTTTTTAGTCTAATTTTTAGTGCAAGTTTTGATATACTTTTTAAAATTAGGAGTCCACTCATCAAATCTTTAATTTGGGCTAATTTAAATAGTTTCAAAATAAAAGTAAGTTGTAAAAATAATGCATTCATCATTACCTGTTATAGTTTTGCAATTAATCTCTTAAAACATTTCATTTTAAATATGAAAAACAACTTTTTAAGAGCAACAACTTCTCAAGTTCAGAACCCAAAATGCATCCTTCACATCCTGTAACCTTTGTTATTTTATCCCTCTAGTGGCCTCTAGTGGTGTGTAGGTGGTAGTGTTTTTCTCAACCCCAGTTTGATTACGCTCTAATGTACAAACCTGCTTCATACTCCAGTAATCACTGTAAACTGTGGCTGTAATTAAATTAAAACATGTATATATTACTTTTTAAAATAACAAATCACAATTTAAATTGATTTAAAATAGCACGGCGCACGAACAAAAGTAGCAATTAAAAAACAAAATTAGACATCTGAGTGTTTTTCATGTTATTTGAAGGATTGTTCTCTTTTCCAAGATTTGTTTGGATGCATTTCAGCACCACCCACCTTTTTTCAGTTACAAGCAGCTCTTTCTCTTCCTTTGTGCATCGCGTTTAGATAGAATGGGATTTATAAACGTTACCGTCAGACATCAGGCGTACTTAAAGTGGATTCTGCTCACTTTGCTTATCCGTCATCATAATGAAAACAAACTGCATGACCTCGTCTCAACAAATTTAATACATTTATTTATTTTAAATTATGTATTTCCTGATAAGCTCTACAAGAAATAAACCTAATGTCAACAGAGGTTTTATCAAACATAAGACTAATTTTTTACTACATTTCAAATTACAACAATAATAAAAAAAATCTGCATTTTAAATTGAGTCATAATTAGTAGAATGAGACCAAGTCAGTGTTTAAGTCTCAAGTCTTTCATGTTCCACATCCTAAACCCTGAATATTGAGTTTAAAACTGTATGTTATTTACAGAGTAATAAAAAAATACAGTCCAGAAATGATGCATGCTTTAAAAATATGTGTTTTGACAGAGAAAAGGAGCACTGATGCTGCTTCCTGTCTGATATCAAGGTTTTTCTTAAGTCAACAGACTCAAGTCCAAGTGAAGTCACAAGTCAGAGTCATTCCAGTCCCCGCGTCAGCAAAACCTTTATGATTTATGTTTGCAGAAATAATGAGGAACATGTTTTGTTTTTAGTTGTTTAGAGTTTAAAAGTTTGAGGAATTTACAAACTCAGGTTGTTCAGATCAGCTCATCTGTTTTGTTTCTTTAAGTTCACACATTTTTAAAAATTTGAGCTTTTGACATCATTTGTTATTAAAACAAAATAAATAAATAAAAAACCCCATCTCTGGGAACGACAGTAAATGTTTAGTAGTTATTTTTATTATTCTGCGCAACTGGAGGCCTCCAAATATTACATGCTGCTTTTCTCCTGATCTGTTTACGCTCGCCGGAGGAACTTTAACCAGCGAAGGAGCCAAGAGAAAGCCTTCTCTTTCTCCCCCTCATCCAAAGTGGACTTATTATGTTACTCGTGGCAGAATTCCCAGTGTGGCATTAGGACTTTGAGCTCCGATAACGCTCCTGAATCCCAGCACAGGCCTTCTTTAACTGGTGGTGGTCACACACCACTTTCTGCCCCCCCCCCCCTCGAGCCGGAGCAGCCCAGGAATTAGTAATTAATAGGCACCCGGCTTCAGGCTGCTACTGTTTCCCATGCTGCTGAGGAAAGAATATGTTTTATAAATCTTTTTTTAAGGGGTTCAGGAGTGTTTCTCTCTATGTGTCCATCCTGCACACCTGAAATGACCCTAGTCTTTATCTCACCTCCACCTCCCTCTGACACCTCCCTGTACCCCCCCCCCCCTTCATGTTGCCTCAGACTAACAAAAGAGTCCAAACCTTCCAGTCTTCCTAATGTTTCACTAATCTAAGGAGTGCGACTGGGGATATTAAGCAGATTGCTGAGCATTACGCTTTATAGCGTTAAAGCCACCAACTATTTCAGCACTTCTGGGCTGCCCCCCCCCCCCACCTAAAAAACAATAATAAGAAAAAATTACCATTATTTCTTCAGTCTGATCCTATCAGCCTGCTGCATCTTGGGTAGATTAATATTTGGCACGAAGAGGAGAAGTAATCCAATCATGCTGCCGCTGCTAAGAGTTGTTATTGCTGAGTGTGGGAGAAAGTGAGGGGGAGTAAGTGTGAGTTTGAGTGTGTGTGAGAGACTTTGACAGCAGCAGAGAAAATGGCTCGTCTGGTGACACGCCAAGTTAATAAAAGGGAAACAATTAGGACATAATAGATTGATAGAGCCGTCTCGTCTGCTTTAATAAAGTTTCTTTGACTTCATCTGCTTCACACAGACACCCAGGCATAACACACACACACACACACACACACACACACACACACACACACACACACACACACACACACACACACACACACACACACACACACACACACACACACACACTTCACACATTTAAACATGTATATTTTCATTACACTGCTTCCCCTCAGGCTCTCCTGACAGGTGTGACTCACACACACATACATGCACACACACACACACACACCAGCCCCTACAGGGCATATTCTTCATCCTGGGACTGCACAATGAGCACTTTGTATACACACACACACACACCCCTCCACCCTGCCACCCCAACGCCTTCCAGCACATCCCTTTTTAAATGGGAGATTATGTAAATGAGCTCACACCACCCCAGCATGTGAGGGATGTGCATTCAGCGAGGTACGGGACTGACCTGCCGTCAGACGGATGTGAGCTAAAAACACCCCGTGAGTCACAAAATCAATGGTTTTACCCAAAAAATGTATGAAAAAAGTTCCCGCACACCAGAAAAATATCCCTTAGGCGAAAGATTTGAGCAATAACACAGGTCTGAAGGCAGCTCTGATCAGAGATACTGAGTAATATTAAGGCGCATTAAGTATAAAATGTATTATCTTAACAGTTAGAAATAGTGATGTTTTAAAATATTTAATTTAAACTGCAAAAATGCTCTAATAAATGAAAAATGGTTCATTCAAAGAGAGTTTAAATAACAAAGTGCATTATAAAGGCATAATAATTCACGTTTTACATGTATAGATTAAAGTTAAACATAAATATTGTGAAGTTCTTGAGACCCTAAACTGCTGTGAGGTAGAAATAAAAGAGACAGTTTGGAAGTTTTGAGGCGTGTTTCTGTGAAATAGTCATGAACAATAATGTCTTGAGTCAGGCTGTTTCAGAGTGTTTCTGCTGCCTTTAAACAACTTTAATCTGAAAAATATCTGAGCTGTTTGACAAAATATATTTTTACATCACCATGAGTTTATATTACATACTGATTTACAATAATTTCTATAGTTATTTGCAGATTAAATAAGGCTGGAATTTCATAATAAATCAGAAGAATTTTCATGAAATTTTAAACTTAAGGGAACATGAAAATGATAAAATAGCTTATGCAAAAATGCAATGACATTTTAAAGATTAGACTTGTGTTTTTTCTGTTAATTCTAATTATTTATCCTAACTGAGGTTGTTTAAAGAGCTACAACTCAGATATTAATAATTACTGTTTATATGATCTAAATAACACTCTGAGCTGAATGATCTCCAAAATAAGAGTCATCCAGTCACATTAATTTAATTGTTCTGATGTTTCTTTTTGCTTTTGGGCCATAAGGGGCAGTGAAGCCATTAAAGGGGCAGGAGTGATGGCACTATCCTTGGTCAAAAAGTCATACAGGATTTTTGATTATTTTTTTTATATAAATGTGAATTAAAAAAGGAGAGGAAAAGTTTCATGAATTTGCAACATTTACTTATAATATTGTTTTCTTCTGATCATTTAATCTTTCATAAAAAGTTTGATAAAAATGTGTTTTACCCCACATAGAAGCACAAATAAATAACTAATAGACAAAACACACACTCCTGAATTTACACACATTCATTCACAAAATTACACGCACAGGTGTGTTTAGTTTTTTTGTATAGTAAGAATATATTTTGTTTTGTTATTTCCCACTCTCTTTCTCTATTTTTTGTGTTGTCGTGATTTAAATTCCACAAAGTAAACCACACGACAGGAGGAGTACGTCAGGCTCCTCCTGTTGTAGGTTGAATATGCTCTGACGGACCTTTAGATCCACTATTTTAAGTCAGAGAAAACCCCCTCCCAGCCAAAATAAAAACAAAACCTACATCAAAATACGGTTCTCTTTCCCCCATGATGCATTGTTCTTCAGATAATCTAAATAAGAAAATGACCTAATGATATATCCTGCTGTTTCTGGGTTTTGGTGTGACACTCTGACATTATCAGAGGCCTCCATCTGTCCTTCCTTTAAAAACTTTATTTCAAATTATCCATTAGAAAAGAAAGAAAATGAGTCTGTAATAGAGCTGAGGAATAAAGGAAACGATGTCGTTGAGAACCTCCAGGAAAGCCGAGCATCGTCCTTCTAAAACGTGTTCTCTGAAGCGAAGCGTGAGATGGATGCTGGGCAGGAAGTGAGGCTTACACACTCACACTGACTTGATGGAGCGATGTGCTGGACACGGACCTGCGTGGAAACTCACAAACACACACACACACACACACCGCAGACTTGTTACATGCAGCAGGAAGGTCCAGGGTCAGGCCGGGACACAGGTTACCACAGGGTTAAAGCCTCGTGCACATGAGAAAAACAGCAGAAACAGATTTAAGAGAGAGGTGGATGCCAAGAGTGCCATCTGTTTAAGCCCCCCTCCAACTCCCCAAAACACCCTGTTTCCGCAGCTTTCTCCATCTTTGTCTCCGTTCACATTCCCTCTTTTCCCATCTCTTGCTGGAGCTGCAAACATATTTTCTCAGCAGCTAAATATTACTCAGTATTTGTTTTCGGAGCGCTGCTCGAGCGCTGATAATGAACTAAGATGGTGCAGATACAGGGATTGGTGTGGGGGTGGGAAGAAAGGGTGGTGGTGGTGGTGGTGGTGGTGGAGGGGGGGGGGATAAGTCCAAATTTGGCAACCGTCTCAAGTGTAATGACACCTCCATCTCTGTGGAAAACCATCCCCTTTTGTCTTCACTTGCATGGAAGCTCTTTCTTTTTACTGTTTTGTTCCCAGAAAACCCATGGAACATTTGCCAACATTTTTTAAGAGCTGCAAAAAGCAGGATTTTTTTTTTCCTCTTCTGTTTTTTTTTAAGTCTTCCACCTCGCAGGTGTTTCTTTTTAAGGCGTGCTCAACAATGCCAAGCTCGTCTTGGCTCATCTTGAATGCCGTGGGCCTCGGGGGGGGTGAGAGAGAGAGAGAGAGAGAGAGAAAGAGAGAGAGAGAGATAGGGAGAGAGAAAGAGAGGGGGAAAGATTGGGGAAAAAATAAATAGAAAAAAGCTTGAAGAAATCTTCTTGATTAGCAGTTTGACGCTTCCCTTTTCTGCCTCGCTCTCACCATCTCCACACACGTTTTAATCGCTGATGGGGGGATGAGAGAACCTTTTTAGGCCAGGCCAAGAAAAAAAGGAAAGGAAGATGTAAAGTGAAACTGATGGTGTCATTAAATGTTGGAGAGCTGCACACGTGAAGCATCTCTGCAAGACAAGGTCAGAAAATTCAACTGAATCAAGCAGAGTTGTGACTTTTAGGCATTTTAATGAAAATAAATCAGCTGTTTGAGCTTAAATTGGTCTGATTTGTATCCTGTGTGTGAATGACACAACTGCAGCTGGAACTATTTCATTAAGGAGTAAATTGTTGCTCTGCAGCGCCACCAGGTGGTGGAGACACTGACAGCAGTTTAACCTATTTGACCTCCTGAGTCCTGGCTGCACATTTTGAATTCCCTCTGCTGGGATCAGTAGAAACTCACAAACATAAAAATAAACTTTTCTTTTAGGCCATTAGCTCAACCAATCAAATTAAAACACATAAAAATATATTTGTATACATTTTAAATTTAATTATTTGTTCAATTCTGCTACAACACAGAATTAAGGATGTCAGTGTCTCAGGAGGTTAAACTGAAGTGACCCCATGAGTCAAAACCTGGTAGTAAATATTAAATAGAACAAAATAATTAAAGTCTACACACATTGTTTGGGTCTATAGCTGCAGATTTTTTAACAGTTTGGAACCTCGTCTAGTTCTGGCAACTTCAAAATTAAAAATAAAGTGTTGTTGTCCTTTAAAATCACTAAAAGGATTCGAATGTCTGAATTATCCAGAGAGAAAAAGCAGGATAAACCAGGTGGAGCGTCAGGATACGACGGCTGGATGGACAGAAACACAGGACAGAAGGAGGGAGGGGAGATGAAAAGAGAAGAGCTGGAAAGAAGTGCCATCTGTTTTTTAGTGACGATGACGATAAAGATGAGAGTAGTGCTCAGAGGCAGAATGTTGACTCTGGTGTGAGAGAAGGTGGTGTGTGTGTGTGTGTGTGTGTGTGTGTATGTGTGTGTGTGTGTGTGTGTGTGTGTGTGTGTTGGGAGGGGCTACAAGGGGCACAGAGAGGTGAGGTAAAACAGGGCAGATACGAGTGAGGTGGACAGATGGAAAACAGAGAGATGAGAGCGAGGGAAGAGAGAGGAGCAGAGATTGGGTCTGGCAGGCGAGCGAGCGCACTGGGCACGCTCACATCAGGAGGGGACATGACTCGACACGCCGGCTCAGCCCAGCTGGGTCAACGCTCTGCACTGCCATGTTGTTTGGCTGTCCGTCCACCCCACACACACACACACACACACACACACACACACACACACACACACACACACACACACACACACACACACACACACACACACACACACACACACACACACTCACACACACACAAATCAAGTTACCTCCCAACTCAGATAACCAAACACACACTCACTCTCAGGCAGAGCTCACACCCAGAATGCCACGGTTTTGGCTAAAGGCGGCCAGGCGGGCGAGAGCCCTGGACTAATGGAAACGCCAAACTCGTTACTCTAACGCTGGGTGACAAGGGCACCTTGGGCTGCAGATGTTCCTGCTGATGACAGATGGAGCCTGGCACTGCCAGGGGACAGTGGGCCGGGCCGGCGCCAGCTCCATGCCACCTGCACCCCTCCTCTGTACCCCTCCACACAAACATGCACACACTCCCCCTCTTTCTCGCCTGGCCTATCTCTCTTGAACACTGGTGCTCTGCTTCCCTGTTTATTTTTTTGTCTGTCCCTCTTGCCATCACTCCTCCTCGTTCGTTCGCTCAGTGGGATGATGCTCTTCCTCGTGAGGATGACTATTTGTGGAGACGGCTGGCAAAAAAATAAAACCTGACTGCAGCGGTGAATGAATTAAAACAAATGTTTGTTACACATTCTTTAATTCTCTCATCTGATGAGCGAGCGTGAGCCGTTTCTGAGCAGAACGCAGATTCCAGATCAGCTAATGCATGGTGGAGACGGTGTAATGACACCATTTATCATCATGGAAGTGGTGACAGACTCCTGGAGGTGATTTACTGGTCTGGCTCAAAGACGCCGTCCACCAGGATAATTTGCTCGATGCTGTTTGGTAGCCAGATCACCAAACTGCTCTCAGCTGTAAATTTGATGATGATGAGGGTTTCTCCCTTTCCTTTCAGCGTGTCTCTTAAGTGACAAAACATAGACAATATAGGTGATACGTGAAGAGATTTACAGTTAGGTTTGGGGCCTCGATTCTGTCGTTTGCTCTGATTAAACGTCAGCGCTGAATTAAAGGGAGCTGCAGTGGAGCGGATGAATACATCAGGAGCACGAGGGGAGGTAAACTCATCAACATCAAAGTCTCTATCTCACACAAAATGTGATGTGATTCTGGAAAAGTGTCCTCTCTGCCACGCCAGCAACAAATCCAGGCACATCGTCTGTCAGTCTGGGTTTCCAAGTGTTGAAAGAACACCAAGACACCAGAGATTCATATGTTTGCCTTTTCATAAATTTTGATAAATCTAACTGGGCCCGGTAGCCAAAGTTGTGTCTCCAAGTTGGCTCGGAGCGCTCTTTCCCACTGTTGGAATTCGTAGACCGTGCATTTTGACATTGAAATCTCATGGAAGTCCTGCAACCGCAAGAAAGCAATGTGCATGGTCATAATCAAAGTTTCATGGGAGCTTGTGAATTGTTAGTGTAAAAAAAAAAAAAATCACTTTGAAGATCCAGCTTTGCTATGTGGCTGCATGTTTCAGGAGTCTTTCTCTGTGTACCCCACCCCTCCTCCTCCTCCTTCCTCAGTTTCACCCCTTTTGCGTCCCCCCCTCCTCTCTTTGCCCGCTTCATCCAAAAACCATGTGCGGTATGTCATTTCAGCTCCCTCCACACTGAAGAAGGGCCCCTAACAAAACAAAACAATTATCTCTCCCCTCGTTAGGACCTGGCTTGCGTCCCCTCTTCCTCCTGCCGGACCTTCACCCCCCACCCTTCTCCTTCCGTAGCTGTCTGTGTGACAATAAGTTGAGTTGAGAGTCTCTTAAGTGCTTTTGGAGTGGAGCGTTTAGCTGATTTTAGCCTTCATGTTTCTTTAAAATGCCTCTGCAGGAACAGCAGCGCAGGGCGGAGGAGCTGCCCATGAGGTGGAGCGGATGGTTGCAAACGCTGCTGTGAGCTGGTGAAGAGGACGGGGAATGGATGGGCTGGCAGGGGGATGGGCAGGATCCACCGTGCCAGCTCTTAATTATTTTAATTGGAGTCATTAGCTAAGTGAGCATGAGAGACGTCACCTGCATGGCACGCAGAACCGCACCTGCCATAGTGACATCGCTATTATCATCACACCCCAGCAGAGGTTCTACTGATAGCTCCACACTCAGCCACGCTAATGCTGCCACGTTGAGGCTACGAGCACTAAAAACACAGCCGTGCTCACAACACAAACAAGATGCACAAATAGAACATGCACATCGGTGAATTCATCAGGGTTAGGCAGTCACTCAGGCGTTTTCCTGTCTCTATTTGCAAAGAAATATTATAAATGTTGTTGCTTTTTAATGCATCTGATTGAATAAATGCAAAACGCACACAGAAATAGATGAAAAGTGTGAATATTTTATCCCATTTCACAGTTTTAGACTCCTGGGTCTTCCTGCTTGATCCAGTTCAGGGTCAAAGGGAGCTGGGTCCCAACTCCAGGTCTCTAGGTGGGGGCGAAAGGCCTGGACCATCTCAGCACCACATGGAGATTAAAACTATCGCCTGGTGCCAAAAGAGTCATCCTGCAACGATCTTACAGTGCATCAACAGTGCTAACCGACTACGACACTGTGCAGTCTAGTTTTTGTACACAATTATCTAAACCTGTAAAGTAAAATAAGATTATTTTCTTATGAATTAGAAATTTTAAACATTGCTTTGTCACCCATGTATTTATATAGGGAGGTGTGTGACTTATTGGGTATCTGCTGATGATGTAGCTTAGAGGGAATTAATCAGGATAAACAAGTTGCCTCCTGCAGTTTACATGCTGAATTGTGTCAAAACAATAATCAGAAAACTAAAAGAAAACACTTGAGCAGCATTCAAAGGGACACTTTGGACTGTATGAAGTGTGCCTTTGTGTAAAATGTATAAAAACGTAATATCTTACTCATTAAAGGCACACTAAGTAACTTTTTCATATGTTTACATCTTTTTCTTGAGCCAGTATGTGCTAATATGACCTTTTACAGACACTCAACCCCATCTGCTGCTTATGTCCAAGATACCACGTTTGCTACTTCCGAGTCTCTGGTTCGCTGCCCTGAAGTCTCACAAAGTCACGTATCTTGCGAGAAGTAGTAACACTTTTTACACCTCAGAACCTGCTCAGGACAGATGAGCTGAAAACACAGACATAATATTAATGAGCTAAGAGATCTATTGTATCGTGTTCATCATGGCGGAGCCTCCAAAGAAACAAAGAAAACCTTTATCTGATGATTGAAAAGACCAACTAATCTAAGACCAAAGTTGTTTCCATCTTTAAACAACAACATTCCATAGCAGTTCACATAATCATTTCTTTATGAATCACAGTTCTTTTTAGGAATTCTTGAACTAACAGCAAAATGTAACACTTCTGGTGCATTCAGGGTCAAGTCCAGCAGGAATGTCTGAATATTTCTGCCAAAATCACATTGTTATGCTAAACTGACAACAAATGTAAAGGTTTATAGAATTTATAACTTTTATTTAACCAGGAAAAAAGTCTCATTGAGATTAAAAATCTCTTTTGCAAGAGTGTCCTGTCCAAAACAGATAGAAGGTTACATAACAATTACAACTTTCGTCCATGCATACAGGAGAAACAATTAAACCCAGTGAGCGAGATGTAAATAAACGTATGAAAGTAGAATAATTGCTTTTAAGGTTGCAGCAAAATACAGAGATCTTCAAGGAGCCACCTCAGAGGGGACATGTCCGGTCCTGGAGCCTCAGGTTGAAGACCCCTGGGCTAGCCGTTAGCTCATCAGTCCTGAAGAACGTGTCAAACACATTAGAGAGAGATATGGTTCTGTGTAAAGAGTCATCATGAATCCAGTGGAACACGTTGAGGATGGAAGCACCCTAAAGATAGGAACCATAACTCCACTAGTCAGGTTTTTATAAAATGAGCTGCTTTTTGGACTCAGTTCAGCCTCTATGAGGGACATTACACATTTAGGAGTCCCGTATGAGTCTCACTCTCCGTCCTCTGCACAGATACCAAGCTCTACATGGTCACAGTCAACTTTAAATCCTCCTACGTCTGCCAGATTCAAGCTACGATCCTTTTCTCTTAGGTTTCCTTTTGGCAGCCGTGTCAGTCAGTTCAATCTGTCTAAAAGCAGCTTCATCTGGATTGTATTAGTCTAACTAAACAGTACAGTACTGCCTGTTCGGTGTGGTTCTAAATATTTGAATCTCAGCTCCTCTGTCAAATCATCTGACCAACATCTTTTACACATGGCCCTCGTTGAGATCTTCTGAGTCTGTAAATGCACTCAAAATGTTTCAAAACGCACTTTGTTTTTACTAAATAGAGCATTAATAAACTTTTCAGTGCTGATTAAATTCTTTTTGTCCTGTTATCATATTTTTTTCTGTATTTCTTGTAAGTTTTGTGAAACTTTTCTGCCACTTTTTCTGTTTTGCCCGTGTTTGTTTTTAATTTGAACAAAATATCTGATGAACCACTGCATCAATTTTAATGAGACTTTCAGACAGTAATTGTTGGATGTAGAAATACAACATTCAAGATGGCCGCCACAGCTAATCTACATTGTCTAACGCAAAAATGGCTACAACTCAGTCGGTTTTACAGATATTGAGGTGAATTTAATGTTGATGGACGTGAGTTGTTCTTAACACTTCTTTAAAGAAATAACAGATTTTACAGGATGTTATAATATTACACGAGCTTGTGCATAATGTTACTATAGCTCCATTATTTCTCAACATACATTGATCCTAGTTTAACCATTTAAAACCTGAAATATCAAACAAATATAACAAAAAATACTACTTCTTGGCTAAAATCAATATAATTTATATTGGAATATGTTTAATTAGATATGTAATTATACAGTATGATAATAAAACAAAAATGGCCCTTTTCCACCTGTAGATCCTCCACAAGGGGGCAGCAGACATGTAGAGGACTGGAAATGGCAGGTGTTTGTTGAAGGTACTAATACTAATACTCCACTTGGCTGCTTTAAATGTACACTATGTAACTTTTTTATATTTTAAAATCGTTTTCTTGAGCCAGTATGTGCTCCATCTGCTGCTTGTATCCAGAATATTGCGTTTGCAACTTCTGAGTGTCCGGTCCGGTGCCCTGAAGTCTCACAAAATCACGTATAGGAGGATTAGGCTAACCCAATGTAGCTAGCTGATATGCTAGTGCCAGAGTTAGCTCATGATTCCTGTTTTTAAACATTTCTCCCTGCTTGAACACAGCTGATTTCTTTGAATGAGTGATGAACCGCTCCAGTAGAAAGCAGTGAAGGCTGAGGAGACATTTCAACAGTTAGATTTAGGTGTTTCTGAGCAAAGACAAAGCTAACGTTTTTACAGCAGTGATTTAAAATGGACACTAGGGGGTGCTAAAAACAAACCAAAACTGCATAGTGTGCCGGTCAGAAGTTGGGGAAGGTCAGAAGTGGTTTGTGGCAAATCTGCAAGGAGTTAAAACTCCAGCATGAAAGTCGATGGGAGCTTCCCTCCAAAGGCGATCAGGTCATTATTCTAACTTTATTTTAAAAGCGAGCAACTTTAAGAGTCTTTCATTTCTTTCCGATGAACTAAATCAAACTGTGGTCCTCCTCTGGAGTGCTGCACACACACAGGTCTAAAGGACCTCTGTTTGTTTGCCAATGTTACATCAGCTAACATCTAATGCTCGTAACAAGAACCTTCTCTGGTTTTGCTCCTCTAACTTTAGTTGTGGTTCGGTCTGCAGCTGACGAACCCTGAAACCGCGGGAGGATTTTAATCTGGTGACAAACTTTGATGTAGATCGAGCTACACCTATCTTTGTTCTCCCCAGCACCCAGCAGACAGCCTGGCAGGTGGGCTGGCAGCCAGGCAGGATGGCAGGAGGCTGGCAGGCTTAGCCCGGGGCACCATCTCTAGCAGAGCCAACTCTGACCAGCTGGTCCAGACCAACACCACACACTGAGCATGTACCACCGCATCAGAGGGGAGGCAGACCGTGGAACAGACAACCTCTCACCCACAGCCTGACACCTACAGCAACAGCCCTGCACCGGTGGGGTTTAGGTGGGAACTTCCTGTCTGGCCTGGAACTTAACAGGTTTTCAGAAAACGTGTACATTTCCTCTGTTAGCCCTCTGCTGCTGATGCCAGCTCTGTAGTCCGGTCTGGTCTACAGCATCATGAAGGTTTAGCTCCTCTGGAGCCTCAACTGACTGACTAAATCTGGAATCTTATCTCGTCTACCGCTCAGCTGCTACATTAGCTTAGAACTGTTTGGAGAGCTGAACCTCAGATTTAAAACACTCAACTTGGAGTCAGCTTGGACTTAAATATGCAATATTACATTTTTAAGGTTAAAAACTGCTTGATGTTTGCTCGATTATCCGAGTGGCCCCGTCCCACGCAGCTCCCAGCCACTTCCACGTCTGACAGTTAAAAGGCTTACACGCACAGTGAAAGAGCAGGCAGCTCATTGTGCGTTTTAAAGCGCTAACTAGGCCACTTAGCACCCTGTGACGCTGATCTGATCCCCGAGGCGCTGAACTTGGCACCGGGCCCTCCTTCTTGTGCTCCTTCCTCCACTCCCCACCCCCCCACCCCTCGCCATGGGAACCAGGCCATTCTTAATGACACAGGAGCACTCCGCCGGATCCCACAATGTGAAGGGGGTTAACATCTGTCTTGCTAAGTGGTGCGCTCTCTTGTGCACCTTGTTTGTTCAATCAACAACCACTCACCTCCTCTTCATCTCCTGCTATTATGCATATTTTTAGCTTTTCATGCATTTTTTGCAACAACAACAAAAATTGGTAGAGAAAACTTGTCTTCGTAAGATCAAGCATCTTCTTTATCAACATCAATATTACTGATAAAAAGTGGGATTCCTGTGTTAGTTCTGCATTACCCACAAGCTGCATTTTACATTCAGTAGAAAACAGAATGGCCTCTCATCCCCAAAAACCACAAGTGCCTGATTAAAAGCCCCCCCCCCCCCTAATTCTTCCCAGTTAAGACCTGGGCAAATATTTGTCCCATCAATCTTGGAAAATATAGCCATCAACCCGAGATGCTAATCACATGCTAATGGAATCCACAGGACTCAATGCAAGCCCCCCGTAGTGCCATGAGCGCTTTCACGTTTTCAGAAAAAACCCACGTGAATGCAAATGGCCATCTAAGCAGCCATTTTGACAGCGTGCCAAGGCAACGTAAAGAGCCTCCTTCTTTATGCTCCTCTGGGAATGTATGTTGGGATGTGTGGGATGAGTTCACTTTAACAGACCCAGGTGCCAGGATATAAATGAATAATAGGTTTTATGGGCCTTAACTGAAAAACACACACATAATCACACATGCGTGCTTGCTCAAGTGCATCTGTGGTGAAGGATGTTCGAATTCCCACAACCACTCTGAAAAGACATCGGGCATGAGAATAGGTGGCGCCTATACATAATTCAGGAGTCCATGCTGAAACAATTATGTTTGCTCACCGCTAAGTACCCGCGCTCAATAGCTCGTTAGCTCTCCAGTTGGGTGCTTTCACATGTGAGTGCTGTGTGCTAAAAGTCGGCGGAACATGTCTTTTTAATAAAACATAGGAGCTGACACTTGAATGTTTGCATATGAGAGTGGGCGCGTAAAAAACTAAAACAACCGAAAAACAACAAATGCTCTTTGTGTTTTGACTTGAGCCTTGCGTGCAATGTAAATTGCACTTGTAAAACTAACAGCATCGGCAGGAAACTTAATTAGCGAGGTGAGGCGAAAGGTAACTGGGGAAAAAGGACATTTTAATGACATATTACGGATTATGATCTTTCACTGTTTAGAGTTCAGTTTGGACAGTTTAATCTGTTGAAAAATCACAAGTGGGAGGAGTTTTATAGGTAACATGAGGATCATCTCGTCTACTTCTCAGATTGAAAAAATAAAAAACGGACATTTTGCTTTAGAAAAATGCAACAAGAAAAATGCTTACCATTACATTAATGTATCTAATCAGAGATGCAAATTTCTACAGGTGTGTGTTAGAGGTGTGTGACCCTGGAGCCACATGTGGCCCCTCAGCATTTCTGATGTGGCTCCAACGTTGAGAAGAAAAAGACACGAAGCTGAGAAATGTTTATATTTAAAATGACAATATAAGGTTGTTATTCCCAGTTTGTTCATCTATTTTTTTGCAGGAAAAAAATAATACGAAAACCTTGATTTAATCAATAAAATACAATTTTATTCACATATTTTTTTTTAGATTTAGGGATAAAACATCACAGCAAGGTGTTTGATTTAAAAACAGAAATAAAGTAACTATTAAAAACATGGTAGCACACTTCATAATAATACTAATAATATTAATAATAATAATTATATTTATAAAATTAATTAATAATTAACATTAACTTGCAAAAAAATTTAAAAGTATCAACTTAATGCTTTATTTATCCCTAGTTCATCTAATTCTTCTTTTTTATTACATATAAATAATATGTAAAAGACCTGATATAGTTCTGAACAAGAAAGTGTTTTTGTCTTGTGTAGATAGAACAATAAAGTTTCTCTGTTTTTAAAATCTAGCATTGAACAAATAAAAAGAAATAAAAGTCACATTAAACAACAAACTCTCAAACTGCTCAACCAAATACAGGTTGTTTGTCAGCGATCGACGGCGGGATGAACCACCAGAGTGTTTATTTACCTCTGAGTGAAACATTCAGACTACATTTAGATTCACACTCAAATACCAGAGCGATCAGAATAAAGTTCATGAAAAATAAAGACCATAATAATAACCCTTCATCCTGTTCCAGGTGTGTGTTAGCTGCTCCTCTCCTCCCGGCCCGTCTCACACTTGCACTCCTCCACCACCATCACTCGTTTCTCCCTGACTTGGGCTCCACACAGCAGAGGCACAGTGACGGAGTGGGTTTTGGAAGGGGCGCAGCGGGAGCAGGGGCCCTGGCGGTGGGAGCCCCCCGTCCCCAGACTCAGCTGGATGAACTCCCCCTCAGAAGGGACGAAGAGGGAGCTGCACTGGCCGAAGCACAGCCTGTTGTGCACGGTGACAGTCTGGCATCCGTCCGCCGTCACATGCTGGAGGACGACAGGGAGGGTTGAGTTTTGGGATAAACACACGTTCCTCTATTTATCACAGAAAAAGGACACTTTTTGTAGAAAATTACCCTAAGTCCAAACACTTCATTTAAAATGTCTGTCAAAGAGGAGGCATTATAAAAGTCTCCTACCTGAGTGAAAGGCACCGCCGTGCACGTTTGTTTAGAATCCTTCAAGCTGACCGGCAGTGACGTCTTGCCTCCTTTATTTAGGACACTCTGCCACATCTGCATCCCTTGCTTCTTCTTCATCTCCACCTCTGTAGGTCCTCTAGGACGCAGGTCGAGAAGTGGACTTCTGTGAGCTGGGGCCTGACCTGGACGGTCCCGAGACAGGAAAGCGGGGAATGGCATCCTGGAGCTGTGGGAAAGAGCCCGTCTGTTGGCGAGTCCTCGTCTGAGGAACCCAGACTGGGCCAGGGTGTGAGGGTCCAGCTGCAGAACCTTAACGACTCCCTGAACAGCTTCAACAGGTCCAGCGCCCGATGACTCAAACTCAACCCTCGACTTTTTGACAAAAGAATTAAAAGGAAACGTGACGGCTAAAGAGGCACAACTCGACAAAAAGATGAAGCAGGTGAAAAACGCCATCGTCTGACAAATAAACAACTGTTATTAATTTTCAAAACTTGCCAAATAGGATTTAAAGTAAAATTCATAAATACAAATCTCCTTATGGTGGATTCTGGTCCAAGGTTCCAAGCGGTAACCTTGCAGTCTGTGTTTCATCAGGTGGAGGAAGGAGTTTTATATGGAGGCCTCCAGCTCTCACCTGTGTTTTAACTCCAGGAAGGCGTCACTGTTCCCACAACAGATCAGACGTCACACTCAGCTCCCATGTCCAGGGAAAGGGCTGTAATTCAAGGTAACTGTTAAAAAACAATAGTCATAAAACCTTATAATGGAGCTTAGAGCTTCAAAATGATCCCATCTGACTGGATTTTAAAAAGTAAGTCCTTGTAGAATGATTTTATACGAATAGGTACAATTTTGATTTAGACAAACTAAGAAAACAAATAGATTTAAGGGAGATTCCTAAAAGTCTCAATAGAGGAGGATTAATCCTAATTCTCCTTAAAAATATCCCCACATTTGTGTTTTTTATGCTCAAGTGAGAAAATGCGGTCTGCACAGACCTTATAGAGGATTAATTAAACAACTTAGTACAAAAATATTGCATTTTTTGAAAAAGAAAAAAAAAAAGAAAAACTAAACCACACATTGAAGTTCCTTTTCCCTAAAGCAGAAGAAACGTTCAGGTTCCTCCTGGAGGGCTAAACAATGCTCCTGGTTCAGCAGGTAATCACGTTAGATTTGATTGTAAAGCAGTAATGAGTCTATTCTCCTCGTGTAAACAAGCTGTGTCCTGTGAATTAATTCCCACAAGCAGCTTCTAAGCCTCTCCTCCTGACATCCCATCATTATGTCATTAGACTTCATTGTGCTGCGTTACCCGTGACCTGATCACACGCTGGCTGACAGCTTTACGACACCACTGTTTGACTTTCTCATATATTTAAACCTGGGGGAAGGACTCCACCAGCTCGTGTCTTCTCTCCTTCTCGGACGTTTTGCTCTAGAAAGATGTAACAGGGGAAAAGAAAGGGTCAGCTCTCATGATGAATGATAGGGGTCTTCTGCCTGGAGCCACATGTGGCCCCTCAGCCATTCTGATGTGGCTCCAATGTTGAGCAAAAAAGACATGAAGCTTGAGGAAAACTTGCTATATTTAAAAAAAAACCTGGTAGCACACTTTAATATCATTATTACATTTAGAAAAGTAATTGATAATCATTACAATAAAACAAATGATAAGGTGTAGCAGGATTTAAACAGCATAAAATAAGAATAAAACAAATAAAAGACGTAAAACACTAAAACAGCCCTATAATAAAACATAAAATAAAACAAGTAAAAAGAATAAACTAAAAACCTGTTTTTTATGTTTTCCCCCCAATATTTTACTTTCTAAAAAGAAACAAAAGTCACGTTAGAAAATAAACTCTTGATTTTAATGCAGGTTTTGTGGCTCTGTACTGATTCTAGTTAGTGGGAGATGGTTACACAGCCCTGCTGTAGATGGACGCTTTCACAAGAATGATCCATCTCATCTAGCAGATACCCTTTTTGTCCACAAGAGGGCGCAATTTACAAACTCTTCATTCACAGCTGCTGACCTGAACTGCAGTGACAGCAGGTTATTGAATACATCTTAAAGGTATCTGTATTTTAGTAAAGCTCCTTGTTTCTATCATTCAAATTAAAATGCCACAACATTCTGCTTTAAAGAAACCACATCTAATGAGATTTTTAACAGAAATCAATGGATTTCTGCTCAGAAAAACTCAGCTAAGAGCAGGCGAGTCTGTTTTATAGCTAAACGCTCACAAACCCTCTTTCTTTCAGCCGCATCGACTCTCGTTTGCTCAACTTCCTGCCAGGAAAACGTGGTCAATAAAACCCTATAAAAGGAACAAAAGCAGCTCAGGGAAGAAAAAGTCCTGATCCTGTGAAGGAAGGGACCCATAAACTCTTAGTAAAACCTGAATGCACCATTAAACGTTTGTGTGTTGATCAAAAACAACAGATTTAGTAGATTGTCTTCCTGACTTGCTCAGGTATAGATTTTTATTTTTAATGTATATATTTTTTTCTTTAACTAGATGAAATTCTGAACGGATGTTAGCAACAACATCTCCAAATTTTACAAGAAAATACGTCACTGTCTGGTGTCATCAAACTGGTGACAGAATCCGGTTAATGGGTAACTTTATAGGTGTTGGTGTGTTCAGCTACACCACAGTGAAAGGCTGACTCACAGTTTATCAAGAGGTGAGGAACCTCAGGAGGCCTCAAGCTGCACTCAGAAGGAAAACTGGAATCGAGGAGTTGAAGGTGAACTGAGATCCAAACAGCAACATGTTGTACAAAGTGCAGGTATAAGACACTCCTCCAAGTCTGAGAGCATGGATCTGACCCAGAAAAGTTCTCACTCTGGGTTAGGAGTGAGTCTCTGCCTCAAGAGAAGGTTTTGTTCATGAGTGATGGTAGGATAGAGCGAGCGATGGACTGACAGATCGGGGCTTCATCTGTAGTAATGAGGGTTGTGAAGATCCTGGATATGAGCAGCTAAAGTGATAGAGCGGTCAGGCTCAGGCTTAGAGAAAAGGAGGAGCTCTATCGTCTGGGTAGAGCTCAGAGTAGAGCTGCTGCTCCTCCACATTAAAAGATGTCAGCTGAGATGATTCAGACATCTGATTAGGATGCTTCTTGAGGTTTTTCACACTGGGAGGAGACCCAGAACACACAGGAGGGGTCCTCTCTGGCCCTGGACAGAGGTGTGTCTGGGTTTTCTTCCTGGACCTTAGTGATGGACAGGAAGTCAGAGTAAGGAAACCATTCTGGGTGTGATGTGATCAGACTGTTTCTTCACTGTCAGAAGATCAGATGCTATGTTTTCAGATGGATGTGACGTTGGTCTCAAACTTTACTAAAACGTTACATTTAAGCAAATAAATCACAACAATAATTCTTGCAAATGAGAAACGAGATGCTACAGCATGCTGTGACCATGAAAGTGACTAGATTGTCCAAATATAATCATTTCTGTTTAGTTTTTGTTCAGATTAAGGATGTTTGAACATGTCTGAGGCAGCAACAAAAGGAGCAAATGTTTTTATAGCACTACTGTATACTGAAAAGGCCTGGTAACTATGACGACTGCATTTGGTGCTTCAGCAGCCAGCAGATATTAAACTTTATTAACTAAAGCCAATCAAAACACACACGCATGCCAACATTTGCTGCACAACGTAATCAAGTATGTAGAATTTAAATGAGAATGCATTAAAGTAATTAACCTTACATGACAGGAAGTGAAATAAAGCGGTTCTGAGCATATGGCTCCACCATGTTGATCAGGTTTCCTCCCTCATGCAGTTAAACAGCTGTTCATTATCTAATGCTGAGGTCCAGCTTAACGAGTGGTTCTGATTGGCTGCCGTGGACGGCTATACCAACACAGGGTGTGAATCAAAGAAAATTATTTTACCTCTCAGCATCACAAACAATTAAAACCTGATCATTTGAGAACCGTCTGAACAGCAGTCAGAGAATCACCAATCATTAGAAAACATAAAACAAAAAAAAAAGTTTGACAATCAAATGTTTAAATTCTCATGAGAACTGTACTAAATGATGTTCTAAAGGCCTGTTTTGTCTGTGGAGTCATTGCTTTCTTTTAACAGCTGAATTAATGAAAATGAAGACAAGTTTAATTCAGTTCAGGTTATAAAGACCAGTTCACAACATGACACAGCAAACAATTTGATTCATATCAGGTCCAGATTCACGTCAAATTTGCAGCGATTCAGTTACAATAAAACTGGATTTATGAGGGCGACAGTGGGGAGGAACAACTCTCATATAACAGGAAGGAACTAGGAACCAGAGTGGGCGGGGCCTTCTGCCCCAGCCCCCTGGGGTCTGAGCGTCAGGATGTGGGACTGTAAGAGAGCGTTTGGGAGATAGATGTCAGTGAATTTAAAGGTCTGTAAAAAGCCTGTAGCAGAGGCAGAATACTCCAAAAAAAAAAAAAGTAAAAAAAAAAAAAAGGGATAAAAATAGGACCTTGGCTAAGTGTGTAGTGAATTAAACACATTTTAAAACACAACAGAAAAGCTTTACGTTGAATTGAAGTAAAATGCAGTGTTTCTCATTATTACTCTTAAAAAAAGTTTGGGTTTTTAAATTTTAACAAAAATACATTTAACAAATAATAATATTCCTCATCGAGCTGAAATGGTTACATGTATTTATACGTCTAACAACACTGACTGTTTTTACCATCCTGGACCATGAAGACAGAGACAGTAAAGGACTGCTCTGATGACTTTAGTTTGAGTAGTTTAATTTTCTTTGTCTAAAACTCAAACCAAGAGGTTTTGTGATCCTCATTTGAAACAAGAAACAGGAAAGTTGGTGTTTTTATTTAAATATAATGAATTTACTCTGAAAACTTGAGGTTTTAGGAACATCCAGCTCTATAGATGCTAAATGAATGATAATTAAGATGAATATTCCCACACAGAGAAGATGATTCCAGAACAAAATCACTAAATTCCCCTCTGGAGCAGAAATAACTTTGTAAATATGTTTTTATTTGGAATCCACAAGTCATCTTGACTCGCTTTATTATTCATTTTTTATGATGCATCATCATCGTTTTGTGGTGTGCCAGTTATACAGTATGATGTTTTGGAAAACTGAAATAAGTTTCTCTGGGGTTTTATTCACCAGAAGAAAGGAGTAGCGGTTCAATAAAGTTTACTATAAACTTTGTCTTTCCTGCTGGGATTTCCCCTCTGTGCAGAAGAAAAAATCCATCCATTTAATATGTAGAATCCTTAAAGGGAAACTCCACCGGGAAGTTGTGTTTTGTCTACTGCCATATTCCTCAGAGTTAGTGGGCAAAAACAGCCCAGCTGTTTTCCTGATCCGGCAGTACTCCTTTAGCATTAGCTTAGCGTAAAACACTGTAAGTGAATGGTACCTACTAGCATGCTATTAGGTACCGTTCACTTACAGTGTTTTACGCTAAGCTAAAGGAGTACTGCCGGATCAGGAAAACAGCTGTTTTTGCCCACTTATCTAACTCTGAGGAATATGGCAAAAAATATGACAAAAAATAACTTCCCGGTGGAGTTTCCCTTTAAAGTGTGAACTTAGTGAACTGAGGTTAATAATAACCCACAGGAGGGCCAGCTTTATATGACTAATGTTACAGTTATAATCAGGGTTTGGTCTCTTATCAGCAACATTAGTAATAGCTGATTGTTTTTCTTGTGCAACATCTGATAAAAGCTACAAGTAAAACTCATTAATAATACCTTGATGACATCATGTATTCTGGATAACCTTGTGTTTATTACAAGAACATGTTCGAAAACAAACCACAAAAACTGTAAAGTATACAAGTCTGTTTATTATTCCAAAGTGATCAAACATACAAAAATAAATGTATTCTGTGACTAACAAACAGCATCAAGGTCACCAGATTTCTCCACATCGTGCGTCATAAATGGATCAGCAACGTAAAACATCACTCTTCTTCAAACTTAAATAAATCACATTATAAACATGAACAAATACAGTTTTGAAATCAATTAAACGTCACTTTTTATGAGCTCTACTGTTTCCTGTTTTTATTTTATTGTTCTGTAAGCCAACAAAAGTAGAGCATCACATATATTTATGAATCTACCTGTTAAATCTAATTCAGCTTTATACAGAGAGAGGTGCAGCTGTTTTATTTAAAGATGTCATCCTGGACAGGAAGGATCACGCCTTGCTGCCGACCTGCTTGTAGAGGATCATTGAAACCACCATGGCAGCAATCTGTGAAGAATACAAAGTTATTATTGGTGAACAAACTTATGAAGGACGACGTGTTTAGATTGATCTTAGTTCTTATTATCTGACAAGCTATTATCCAGTTTATTCTGAGGTAATAGTTCAGTCAATTCTTGAAGCAGATGGAAACCATCTATAGCTTTTCATGAACTTCTGTAAATTGACCATGTGCTCTGATGTCTCCTTTTTGAAAATCGCTCTGTACACTTATAGTTTGCTGTAGTCTCGTCTGTTTGTACCTGTGATTTCTATCTTGAGAGGCGCTATATAAATAAAACTTCTTAATTCTAACAAGATTTAATAAGGATAGAGAGAAATGTTCTATTCTACATCTATAAAAACCTTAAGTGTTCATCTGACAGAAATAAAACAAATGAATCTATTATTACAGGGAATACTTGAAGCCTGCAGTGAACAAAACTATATAAACAAAATGTGTAATATTTTAAAAATTCTCAAAAATATGGAGATTTTATTGAAAAATTAAACATTGTTTGCATTACATTATTATTATTATTATTATTTAAAAGAGAGCTCTTTTTGTTTGACATTAATTAAAAATAAAACAGAATAATTTAAATTATTTTTTTGGTGTTGTATGTATTATGAAGAATATGGAGAAGCCTTTGATAAAAAAAAAAGTCTCAAGCAAAATAAATGAATGAAAAAATAAGGAAATAAATAAAATAACAAATACAAACATTATTAGAATTATGGAACAATTATTTTAATTCTTAAACATTTTTTTTTTCATTAATGTATGTTTGGCTTTCTAAATAAGGATTTTTATAGCAAGTTTTCTTCCACATAGAGCAAAAAATTTTAAATGATCCATTTTAAATACATTTATGTACACCAGACATTTTGAATCAATATAAAAGACAGTGTTTCCTAATAAAACTGTCTTTGACCTAATAATTATTTCCAACATGACCCTATTTAGAAACTTCACAAAATACAGGTTATTGTTTCCACCTGGAAAAACGTCCAAATCATGATTATAAAATAGGATTTTTTAAAAATTAGCCGAATAAACTTTGAATATTCCAAAATCCTTGGCTTTAATTCTGTTTATGTAAAAAAAAAAAAATCTAAAAATACAAATTCAATTGGCATTTAATTGATGTGTTGTTTTAGAATTGTAAAACATTTTTTGAAAAATCATAGTTTAATTTAAAGAATATATTTTCTGCTGGCCATATAGAACATATGATCCCAATAAATTCAAATGCTACATAAAAAGTGACAGGGTTGAGATTTTGACTGTGGGGGTATTTACATAAGTCAAAGCTAAATGTTTGTACCTCCAGAGCAGCTATTCCAAGGGCCACACCGGCAATGATGACAGCGTTCTCCTCAATCAGCTGCAGGAACTTCTTAAAGCAGCCCTCAACCATCTGGAGGAGGAACAACCAGGATGTTTAGGACAGGAGCTCTCTGAGTTCATGAAGTCAAGACTAGAACAGGATGGTCTCGTACCGAATTCTCTGCTTCACGTGTGTTACATTCACCCGCGGTGACATTAGAGAAGCAGCAGGCGGGGGGGTAAAGGTTATGCGCGTTGTAAAACGGCGATCCATCAAAATCGGTGTAGTTTTTGTATCCACAGCATTTCAACTGAAATAAAACATTAATTTGAGTGTATTCTTTTATAGAATAAACAAACATACAAGTATCTGTTCTAGCTCGTATAAATGAATTCAGTACGTCTTTCATGAAGTCATTCCAGACTGAAGTCATGGTTTCATTGTTTCCATAATTCTTCCGAATGCTCGCGATGACTTTATCCTCCACGTCATTGAAAAGCTGTTGAGCCTGAGACGACACACAGACACAATCAACTCACAAATCTTCACTTTTTAATAAAAACCTAACAGCTTTTAAAAAGTTTTGGAGTTCAGAGCCACTCACAAAGTCCTGGAAGACGAGCAGAACTATGGCTCCAGCTACCTCGGCGAGGAAGATGATCAGCACAATGATGAAGAACTGAAGGAGACAATGATAAAACAGGCTGTGTCATAAAATCATTTCTCAAAGGAAACATCTGATCACAGCTGGATTAAAACTATAAAGTCATGTTGTTATTCCAGCTCATATTATGCCTTATTTCATTGTTATATTTAGATGATAATGATACAAGGTTTCCATTTACACAACAGCAGATAAATCAACAGAACTGAGCTGACTTATTAGAAACAGAAAACCTATTTTGCATCAGTCAGTTCTCTGATCCAAACCAATCCGACCCACCGTCATCAGCATGCACCTGCTCTCCCTGATGGCTCCACAGCATCCCAGAAAGCCAATGACCAGGAGCACAGCGCCAATGCCGATGAGCAGGTAGCTGACGTTGACCAGTTGAGATAACCCATCTGCGTCTTCTACGTCCTCCAGTAAACTTAACAGAGACCCACTGTCCACCTTCACCCACACACCCACACCCAAGATGGCTGCACCCGCCAGCTGCAGGGAAAAGCAACACAAGAAATTAGCACAATGCAAGGGCATTGAAATTAAACACAACATAGTAATCTGAAACTTCTTGATGTTGGTCATAAAATAGTATAAAACTTTCCTTTAGCTGCAAAAGCCTTATTGAATTGTACAACTGTGTGAATTGCAAGAGTACTATTCTATTCATCCATTTTTATCTATTATGAGAGTGAAGCAATTGTACAATAAAACAAATACAGAACAGCGGGATACAGAACTGCTCAGTGGGAAAGAAAGTTTTTGCAAACAGGTAACAACAGCTACCAGGAGTTAGTACTTAATACTTGAGTATGAAAAAGTTCTAATACAAAATAAAGTAAAGTAAATGCATTGTGCAATCAACAAATCAGTCATAGCTATTAAGTAATGTTGATAACATTTAAGAGTTTAAAAAAAAAAAGTAAGAAATACTGGAGGACTATATCAACATGAGATATCAACAAGATTTTTTTTTTTAATAAAAGAAACACCAGCAGGCTCCAGTTCATGGACCTTTTTTATGGACCATTTAATTGTAGCTGTGAGCAGAACAGTTTCTCTTTTGAAGTCAAAAGTTAAATATTTTAACAACCAGAAGCTCTCGATATTAAGCCTACAGTAGATGTTGTCATTTAATATTTTTAAAAATTCACAAATTTTTTTCAAGAAAATAAAGTCCAGCTTTTGGCACACACACCTAAAACAAAAAATATCTGAGATTTCTGCTCTTTAATTCAGTTTTAAACCCTTGAAACAAAAAGTTCAGGTAAAAAAAGAAAGAAAATTGGTGAAAATATCAGCAGAAGAGAATTTAACTTGTTAAATTCATTATTTTTAAAAAAGACACAGTCCGCAAACCTATATTGTAATCATGAAAGCGTAGGCTATAATTTTAATAAGCTCACAAAAACATTTTAAAAAATGCTTAAATTTTCCTATGGCTGCCATTTTGGTTTAATTTCCTAATATTACACTTTTGCCCATGGAAAAAACACATCATCTAATGTGTACTTTCAAAGTTAGCACAAAAAGATCACAGGTTTTGTTTTGTGATTTTGGCTAAGTGACTTTAGAGTTTAAAACATTAGCCACAAAGACTTAGCTTCAGGGCTACTAGCATGCTGGTTTAGTTACTTTTGAAAATTAAATCTAAGTTTCTTTGAGTTTTCTATGTTAGCTCACATTTCCTCAAACTACAGCTTTATGATTAGTTAGGTGTCATTTTTTTCAGCTAACCTGTAGGTTAGCAACTCTTCCAAGCTCATTGTTTAGCTAGTTTGTGCTAAAAAGATGTTTTGGGTCCCTGTGAAGATGAATAAAGTTCAAAGGAAGTCATTTTACTGTCTTTTGCCTGTTACGCATTCATCTTTGTGTCAAATTAAACTAGACAGCATTGGTAATAAAAGAAGGAATGATTTTGTTTTACCGACTTACAAAGATGGCACCGTTGAAGATGAACATCATAATTTTGAGGAAACCGGAACAACACATCTTGGCTGTTTATGATTTTTCCAACACTGTTTCAAAAGAGGACAAAAACAATGTTAGTAAATAAAACATTTCAGTGCTTCTTTATTTGTCACCCTACATTTTATGAAAATGGTAAAGGACAGAATGAAGCTGAGCACCAACTTGTCTTGGACCAATGACGTTTGCTTTGGTTATAAATTAACCACAGATAAAGAGGGGCCTCTAATCTTCTCTAAATATAGCAACATTTTTTCTTTCTCACATAACACAGGTTTCAGCTGAAGAATCAAGCTGGTTTATTTATTAATACTTTAAATTTGAAATGGATTTAAATCTGGGCTAAGCATCAATTTGGTCATTAATGTGTTAATATCTGTAATGATTATAATCAGGTATAATTGTTAACAGCTGACTGACTTTGCTTCTTCTTTGGCTCCAGTTGATCAGATGACACCTTGTTCTAATCAGGATGTTTTTTGTCACCTTGCTGGCTGTAATGTTCCCAGTAGCACAGTAGCTCCATAAAACAGACACACACTCACCCTTGTCCCTAAACTTGCACAATACAGCGCCTGTTCCTGTTGTCAGAGCTTAGTTTTATTGTTATTGATACAATTTTCTACCTCATCAAAGCTCAAATGGCCGCAAAACGTCATGCTGAATGTTGTTTTCAAGTGGCAATAAAATGTTCTTATGACACCAGAAAAATCACATGTTCTGCTTTCAGAGGGGACAGGAGGACAATGAACTATTTAACAAAGTAAAAACGTTTTAGTTTTACAGAAATCTACTGGTTAAGGAGTTCAGTTTGTCTTTTTAAAGAACAGAGTTGAACTACTTCACTCTGTTAGAAGTTATAATACAAGTTAGACATAATAAAAACTTGAAGATAAGTTACATAAAATTTTTATTTTCCAATAAATCATGATCCAGATAAGAGTAAATGACATAATCCAACAAATTATCAAATCTCACAATGAAATTTAGCGTAAAACTAATGTTTTATTTTGTAGTTAATTTGCTAAAATCCCATGAGGAGATTGGTCTGATGAACATGACAGTGTTAAGGTCTCTCTTTGACACATGCTTGTCTCTATATTGTGTTTAAAGTGTAGTAAAGTGAAGTACATACCTGCAGTGGCGTCTGTGTGTCCGCTCAGCTCTGGTATTTTAGGAGTGTGTGCTTGGCGAGGCTTGTGAGTGCCCTTTTATCTTCTCACACTAACACATGAACGAGAGTTCATGCCCTGTAAACGTCACTAACTTTGGCCACAGAAAACCCTTCTTTTCCTGATAGCAGGGTAAGAAACGTTTCCTGGTGATCAAAGTCTATTCAAAGACAAAGGATCTTATGATCAAAAACTAACGTCAATCGTCATGTTCATCTATGATTTCCTGCCTTTAACACAAAGATGCAAACATAACAAATACATTGTGATATTTTTGCTGTTAAGAGTCAACCATGTCTGTCTGTTAGCGAAGTATCTCATCAACTAGATGGGTTTTAATGGAACTTTCATAAAGTCTTCATTGGATCTACAACTTTAGTTTTAGGAGTCAACCCAATTCAAGACATGGACATACATAACTCAGAAAATTTGACAGATAATTTCAAATTACCAACACATATTCTGACTGCTATTGAGCACGATCTTATGATATTGCACGAGATCACATTCCTTCCTAGATTTGAGCAAAACAACTAGAACTATTTAATTTCTCAACATGCGACGGTGTTTGTTTAAAACTCAGGTAGCAGGTGACATTCAAGGAACGATGACACCAGCCTACATCAGGGCCCGCCTTCATTCTTACTCCCCCAGCAGGTCCCTGAGATCTGGTGACCACAGCCTCCTGGTTGTGAAGCGCACCAGACTAAAAACCAAAGGTGACAAAGCTTTTACTGCTGTGGTTCCTGGACTCTGGAACTCCCACCCCCTGAGCCTGAGATCAGTCGACTCCTTTAAGAAGCAGCTCAGAACCCATCTATTCAAACGAGCTTTTCCTGAACTGTAAGTTGTCTTTCTGCTCCGAGGCCTCCTTTTCCATTTGTTATCCTGCAAAAAAAAATAAAAAATCTTATCTGTACATTTTGTTTGTTATTGTCTTGTCTGTTTGTACCTGTAATGCACCTTGTGAGAGAGAGGCGCTATATAAATACACTTATTTTTCTAGGTCTTTAATTACAGCAATAATCAGAGCAGTGATCATTGCAAAGGTCAAAATGATACTCGTATTCTAAAAATAGAAACAATATGCAATCAACTAATTTAGTAAAACTGCTAAGTCACTGTTACTGAGGTTTTTCAAAAACTACAATTCTCATCAAAAGTATACTTTGACGACAATTGTGTTTGTTATTAAATATCTCATGAACAGCTGATCAGACTTTAAGGAAACTGTCAGAACGTAAACACTGGATGTCTGTTCCGTTCCAGCTATTCAACCATCAGCAAACACACAAAAAGGCTTTAACTCGGAGACACTTAACAGGGTAGACGCCGAGTCATTCACAACACTAAACATGAAGTCACCTTTTACATCATTTTTTATTATTTGACTAAAGCTAATACCATTTCTTTATACATTAACTTCAGTTGAAACCGCTGTCATAAAAAGGAGTGGGTGAGATACATTTTCTTTGTTGATTGGATAAAGGAATAAATGCCACTGATTAACCTTCAATTTGATCCAAGTGATTTATTGTTTTAAAGATCGACTCATGATGTCAACACATCATGGAAACTTTTTTAAGTTTTATTATAAGCGTTGCTTCTTATCAGCAGTCAAACACGTCATTATATAATAGTAGTCCATTTAAATGAAGGCCAGGAGACCCATTGTACAGATTTATATCTTTTAATCTCAACTTTAAGAGACACAAAATGAACCCAACAAGTGAAATATTAAACTGGCATTAATTATTAAATATACAAAGTGAAGGAAAAATAAATTACAGATAATATAATTTCAAAACAACAAACCACGTGTGTTTATTTTACACCTGAAATGATGCAACATCCACAGATACGTGAACTCAATGAGACAAGTTTCAATATAAACCTTTTAATACAGCGATGCATTTCAATAAAAAGGCCACAAGGGGGCGGCCTGACACAAGAAAATCCCATGCAAGTCTCCAGCTTTCACTCACATCCTGTGCAGCAGGTGCTGCTGACCTTCCGACCTGGATGAATTAAACCATACGAAAGCAGAAAGGGTGAGAAAAAGGCAGAGGTGAAGCTCTTTGGCATCTCAGAGGAACAGTCGTATAGCAATAATGAAGAAGCACAAAGAAAATAGTGATGACTGAAAGAGTTTTGGCGGTTTATGTTCGACGTGCTGCAGGAGTCTCTCCTGTCGGGTATCAGCATGCACAGCCACCCTGACTCGTGACGGGCTTTTCGTTCAGGGCGTCCCCCTTCTGGCCGACCGACGGGCTGGCTTCACCGTTCACGCTCTCGTTCATCTTCTCACAGATGACGTCCACCAGCTTGTCAAAGACCTGTTTCACGTTGATGTTGTCCTTGGCGCTCGCCTCGAAGAACTGGAAGCCTGGGAAGGAAAACGTTTAAACTTATCGAGTTTAGACGACCGCTGGTTTGTGTGTGTGTGTGCTGCACGTCTGCGTGCTCACCAAGCTCTCTGGCCAATCTTCTACCGTCCTCTGATGGGACTTGTCTGTCTTCTTCCAAGTCCAGCTTGTTGCCCACCAGCACCACCTGAGCACTTTCCCATGAGTAAGTCTTGATTTGCGTTGCCCTGAGGAGAAATCAGAACAGACTACAGCCAAACCACACAGCTCCTTTTTTAATACTATGAGAAAGTTGTTGAAATAAAGTAGCCAAACCCTGCTTTCTTATCATTTACTCCTTCACACCCAACCACAGACACTTTAAAAGGTTTACATTCAATAATTTCACAATAAAAGCAAATAACCAACAACCTTCTAATGAATCAATATAAATGAACAGAGTTATTTGTGTTAAATCTATTCTAATTCACATTAATACTATAGTTTCGTGATGCTACATTTATCTTCTGAATGTGTTTTGCTCCAAACACTTCAGGACATTCTAAAGGTTTTTATTCCAGGAGGAGCATTAGCATGCTTCCCCCTGACGGTTTGTTTTATTTCAGGTATTTTTATTTTCCTAGAGGCTGTTATTTTCCTGGAGCTTTAATGCATCCATTTCAAGCCTTTTTATGAGAAAATGTTTTAAAATATGCTGTTGCAGCTGGAATTACTAAAATTTCCATTTTTATTTGAATGCAGCTCAAGCTTAAATAGCTTTAGCACACAGAAACAAAGAAAACGTATGAACACCGTCAGTGTTCTAGAACCTATTATTTTTTAATCTCTTTTCTTTTTATTAAATCGTTTTTGTCTTCCGATAGTTTGTTATTAAAACAATATTTTTCCTTTTGTGATTAATAAAGAAATCCAGGTCAGTTTGATAATTCATATTTAGCTCATTTGTTTGAGAGAAGGAAAAAGCCCCAAGCTACAGTTCTAACACTGCAGACACAGCGACGCTGGTTTATTGGGATGCTGCAGCATAATTGTTTCAATTTAAGTTAAAAAGCTGCATAAAACGCAAAGAAAACAGTGCAATTATTACATAACATTTAAGTTGAGCTCCTGATTTCATAAACAAATCCTATCAAATATAAAAACTGAGAAACTTTTTACTGTCTGCCCATTCTGAACGTGTTTCCTGCACCTTCCTGAGTGGTTGGACAGCGAAAACAAGACTTCAATAAAAACACATTTCATACATTAAAAAAAATCTGTTTTCATAGCAATATGTTTTAATGCAATTCACTGATAAAGAGGGTACTCAGAGAGGAAAGGTCTTTCAGGTTTAAAGATGAAAAGATGTTTGATTGTTTATGGATGAACATACGCTGCAGCCTGGGCTCTTTCTCTGCCTCACGACTCAATAAAACCTGAGGTAACCTGAATCAACTTGCCTGTTTTGTGCCTTTTGTTGCCTGCAGTTTCTGTAGAGACTTAACTGGTGCTGTTTAACTGTTTAACTATTTAACTAACCACTGACACACCAGTTAACCATCACCCAGTTTCCTTAGTGGTTCTCAGAATATTACCTAATGCATTTTGTTTTGAGTAGTTTCCATTTGGAGTCAAGTTATAACGCACTTAAATTGCTCTTTGTTTCTTGTAGTCTCTTCTGTTTAGCAGCTTATGGTAGTTAATGCCGTCCAGTGTTGTAGTCCAGAGCATACCAAGTCCAAGTCAAGACCAAGACTTTGAGGGTGGTGAGACCGAGTCAGGACCAAGTCCAAAGGCGTTCGAGACCAAGACCAAACAAATGTGAGACCATTTCAAAGACCAGTTTGTGTTATAAAAAGGCAAATCGTATCATCGATGACTTAGAATACATCTCTGCAGCAGCCGCAGACGGTGCTCTCCTCTTTCTCTCATCTTCTTAGTCTTAGAACATGTTGACCATTAAAACTTTCAAAGTAAAACAACTTTATCCATTTTATTTGAGCACAGCCAGGAGTTTCAAGTTAAAAAATGATATTATTGCAGCTGTAGTCTTGAGTGATCTTGGGGAAACAATCCAGAGTTCAGCATGTCAGAGACCAAGATGAGACTGGACTAGTTACTTCCTCATCACAGCTCAACATGTGTCCAATTGTCTTATTTAAGTTATAAAAACCAGATACCAACATTCCTTCTGAGTACTATAACATCACTTTAAACTCTCATGGGCTAAGCTGTAGTAGATTATCAGCCTGCATCACCTTCATTGTGTTATCTGGCTGAAGCTGTGAGTTGATGAGGATCCAGGTAGATCAACATCAAGGCTGCTGAGCACCTGGTTGTGTCTGTTTGATGAGGCTTTTCAGCAGATAACAGTATTTAATAACAAAAATCTTAAACTACTCAACAAGTGCTCAGTTTTACAAGCTGGGTCATAACATAAATTGAGGGCTTGTCCAGGATGTGAAGTCAGGAACTCCCACACCCCAAGAGAGACTCCTAACAGAACCATTAAAGAGATCCTGAGGACCACCTGGTGTTGAGACCATAGCATGGACAATTTAAGAAAAAAAATACTGAAGGTGTTTTAACTTCTATTTATGACCGAGTTAAAACATCTTGCAAAGGTGCGTTTTAAAAGTTTACAAAGAACAGCTGAACTTCCTGTACCCTATTTTTAGATGGATTGTGAAATCTTGTGAGCAAAAAACACCCAGAAGGGCCATTTGACTCATCACACAGTTCAGCAGTGAGGGTATGAAGTGAATAAATACAGCTGTAAGTTTCAAACCTTCTTTAATTAATCTGGAGAGACCATTTAAAGCTACAGGTTTTATGTATTCTAGCAGCATAAGGGTCCAGATTGTATAGTGCGCTGCTGTACTCACCAGTCCTGAACAGCACAGAAGGTCTCCTGACTCGTGATATCGTACATGAGCAGGAAGCCCATGGCTCCCCTGTAGTAGGCTGTGGTGATGGTCCTGTAGCGCTCCTGTCCTGCCGTGTCCTGCAAACACGTGGTTTGATCAGCAAAACCCAAGGTTTCTGGGGATTATCGTTCTTATTAAATAAATACCAACAACCCCACTAAGAGGATGATGAATATAATGCATTCATCTGTGGGGATGTTTACGTGTCAATAAAGAAAATTAAACGTCATTCCAAAGAAAACATCCGAGTCTCAGTTTAATACTGAGGTAAACATTAAGAGTTAACAGAGCAGAAAGACGAAGGTTTGTTGGAACAGAATTTTGGCCACACCCTGTAAACAAACCAAGAACTAGTCTTATCTGCTCTTAGGTAAACATCCAGGGAGTAACAGAACTCTATGGATGTGTTATGATGTAAAAAATAAAGCAATAAAGGAGTCTTTAATTACACGGAGCAAAAAAAGAAAAACGAATAGTAATGAAGTGCTGGATTTTCTCTGTTCGATATGAATCTGATGCCTTTAAAATGGCTCTGTGAGCATGAGGATTATTTTAAAATACGTTAATGGGGTATTACTGTTCCATCATTTTTCTTCTCCTGCTCCTTCTTTGTGTCTGGGAAAGTTTAATACACTTAAAAAAGATTTAGTGCTTTCATCAGACTGGAGCGCTGAGGGGAGGGGAGTCAAAGCCTTCCACTAACACTCGGTAATAGATCCGTCGCGGGTGTCAGTCTGCGCAGTAAGCACATTCGGCTCCGCCGGCTCAGTCCTATGCATCTTTCATGAAGCCCGCCGTCTGGGGACGATGTTAAGCATCAACTGTCATTAACTCTGGAGTGGGAGAAATGAGTTTAAATTCATGACAGGCAGCAGCATGTAAGTGGGCAAACACGGGGACGCTCCGCTCGCTTCTCTGCTTTTAGACAGCGACACGTTTTAAAATATTCTCACCCACAGGTTAGCAACGTTAATCATCTCTAGTAAATTACATCTTTGACTGAACTGTTTTATATTCAGTTGTGTCAAATCTGTCATCTCTTTTCAGTATTTTATTATTTTGATGAAGAAAAACAAAAAGCTTTCTGAGAATTCTCCTAGAAACTAAACTTGATAGCCCAATTTGGAGCTCGTTAACGTCGCTAACTGATGACAGAAGCAGCCAGATGATTTGTAAAGTCTAATAGACATAGTGTCTGCACAGATGAATCTAAAAACAAACTATAAAAGGAACGTTTGAAGATCGACGAGTCAAATATTCTGCAGCGATCGAGTCCATCGCCTGATCTCAACCTGGTCAAGATGCATTTTCACGTCCAGCAGATCAAAGTCAGCACAGACAGAACAACAAACAACTAAAGAGACGCATTAAAAATTAAAGTCCTAGTGGAGCAACGCACATCAACCGCTGCCTTTCATGTCAGGGATCTAAGAGTTACAGCTGCTCTGGTCAAATCTTGATCACTTCATGTGTCATCTCAGGCGATATCACCAGATCTTTAACATGTTGTCTTTTTTAAAGCTGTGGTGGCCATCTTGAATTGTGTTGACCTGTGCAGTAAGTTGGGGAAGACTCTCAGCTCCTATGATACCAAATTACAGCTCAATATCAGTGATATTGATTGAGGATTAAGCTGCAATTACTTATATTATGTAAACCAAGTTACTCCATCCTAAACCTAAGAGCTGGAGGTGTGTGAACAGTTTTGCCTGAGACTGTTTGTTTAGTTTATGCTGCTGCAGCAGGATGTATAGTAAATTAGTAATTCAGATGTTGTTCGGTTGAAACTAACTAAACAAACTGTCTCATAAAAAAACTGTAGAGGTTTACAAACAGGTGATATAACATTTGAATGCATCAGTGTGACTTTTTGGAGCAAGAGTTGCTTTAAATACCTGAAAATTAGCCACTGTTTTGGAAACAGACTCCTTCATGTTTTTGTCATACATTTAGAAGACTTTTATTCCCAGCTGCAAAAGTAATAATTCTTTGCTTTTATTTTATAAACTATATAAATATGATAATTGTAGGCAATGACTGATGATAAAAGCAAGAAGAAAACACGTCTTTCAGCCAAAAGAAGTCTCAAAATGTTATTCAGTGCTCCAACAAAGAGACACAGACGGTTCAGTAGGTGGTTTTCTTTATGCAGTTTGATCTTTTTATCCTGTTTCAAAAGCAGCTAGGAGGCTGAAAAAAAGATGAATCAATTTTGAAGTGTTTTGTCAAAACCCTTACACTCTAAACAATGGCTCCCTGTGGGAGACTGTGACAGAGACGCTCCACCTAACACATAAAGATTATCAACATAAACACAAACAGCAGGTGTGAAATCTGCAGGTTAAATGAAGGTCCTTCATCTTCTCACCCAGATCTGTAGTTTGACCCTCTTGTCATTCCTGTAGACGGTCTTGACTTTGAAGTCGATGCCCACTGTGCTAACGAACGCCGAGGTGAAGGAGTCGTCTGCGAAGCGGAACAGGAAGGAGGTCTTTCCCACGCTGCTGTTGCCGATGATCAGCACCTTGAACATGTAGTCAAAGTTCTGGTCGGCCACGTCCTTCTGCTCCTGGCCCACCCCTGGATCTCGAGCTAATGCCATCTATCAAACAAAACAAGGAGGAGGTGAGCTGTCAAGTTCTGATGTCCTCCTGAAAGGAACTTAATCTGTGTTTCGTTCTTTTTGTAGGAGAACAGAGCGGGTGCTAAGGGCCTACTGAGCCAAGAATACAGTGAGAACTCTAAGAATTGAACAGTATTTATTTAAGTGACCGATAATAACTCGGAGTGGGTAGTAAAAACACAGCGAGCAGCTGATAATAAAATGATTATGTAATAATACCAAGTACTTTTGTTCCTAGTTCTCTGGTGAGAACTTTTGCTGTCTGTTTTCAGAGTTTCAGAATGGCTGATCACTGGATAAGCCGATCATGCTGAATATTGGCTGATTCTGACCACCAGATCATTTGTTGGTGCATCTTTACCTGATTCTTTTATTTTTCAGTCATTCTGTTGTAAATCTGATGCTCTGTTTAGATCATTGTCCTGTTTTTTGACCTAGTTTGGTTCAAACATCAGCTGTCAGACGGATGGACTCGTTAGATTCTAGAACCCTTTAGTCTACAGAGGAGTTCATGATGGACTCATTGACTGTAAGGAGCTCAAATCATCAGCCCTCCACCACCGTGCTGACTGCTGCTCCGAGCTGTTTGTACTGATATGCTGTGTTTGTGTTTCTCCAAACATAACACTGAGCATTATGGGTAAACATCTCAACTTTGGTCTCATCTGTCTGAAGGACATTGCTCCAGAGGTTTCATGGTTCAGTCAGATATCTTTGCAAACCCAATTTTAAAATGTAAATGTCCCACATTTGTATAGCGCTTTTCTAAGTCATGGACTGCAAAGTGCTTAACATCAGTTGGTCATTTACACGCTGACAGATGCCACCAGACCCCCCAGGAGCTGCAACCCTCCAGCTGCAGGACGAATGCATCATCTACTGAGCTACTGCCGCCCCTCATATGTACAGCCGTATGACTTTTAGAGAAGAGTTTTTTTTCTCCTAATGCTTCTGAATGAACCATACTTGTGTGATGTCACCAGTAGGTATGGACCTTACTGTAAACGCCACTTCAAAATGACCCAAATATCCCTTTAATCCTCCCTAAATTCATGAGCAGCTAGATCTGCTTCTTTAATTTCTCTGCTTTTATCATGACTGTATAAACTGATGTCCAAAAAACATAATTCAATACCTTTGCTGCTATAGGTCGACCTTACAATGAAAATCTTACAAATACATTTCCAAGGAAACAGAATGCCTTCTTGTTTGTTTTAAACATTGAAGTAAATGACAGTAGACACAACAATCAACATGTGCATTAAAGTAGCTCTCTGGAAATGTTATGAGTAATGACTGGCGTTTGGCAGCCCCTCTTTGCTGCCTCATACTGTCTGGGTGCTGGCAAACATGATGACTGGTGGGGTAAATGTCCATCTTTCTTCCTGCCTTATCCTTCTTAGAGCTCATCACTACACTGTGAATCACAGGCAGGGCGTGCTCCCTCCACAGTTCGTCCCATTACCCGTCACCTCCCGCTTCCTCCGTCCATTTGTCACATGAAGTCACGACAGAGGCTTATGGGATGAGTGGACATTGAGTGGTGAGCTGAGGGCAACTGATTCTCTTAACCTCTGTGTGCGTTTCATCCATCACCCATCCGAGCGTTCATCCACCCACTGACAGCTCCCACCTGAACGCGTACACAAACACACTCCCATTTATCTTCCTTATCTCGCCCACATTCATCCATCTGTGCATCCCTGCCGTCATAGTCCAGCCATATCTCACCCCCCTCTCTCCCTCATCCCTCTGCATCATAATGAGGATGAGCCATTCATTCATCTGCTCTCCCCCCTCCTCCCCCCTGAGGAATAGCAGGGTAGTGCTCCTCCCTGGCTGCTGATGAGATGTCTCTGGAGACAAACTCAGCATTTCCAAACATCATAACAGAGGGGGGCTGCTGCTGCACACACTCAGCAAAGCAGCATGTCCACGCATGCGCAAACACATCAGCAAGAATCTCCCCTCAAACTGTTTGGTGGATGTTTAGAAGCATAAATGAGTCAATTTAAATGATTCTACGGGGCCAACATTTCACTTACTGCCTCTTATATGTTTACAAACTATCCTGACACCCCACGAATGAAAAGTTAAAAACCGAAGCTAGCGTTCGCCTAATTAAACACACGGTAAGTCCCCCACTTCGACCACCTTCTACTGATAAACATGAGTTTACCTTGAAAGTCGCTAATAACTCGGGTCTTTTTCGTCCTTTTTTCGGCAGCTTTCCGCCTCCACCCGAGAGCCCAAAGCTGCGTCCTGCTGTCGGCCGCTCCTCAGGTGCTCCGCTCCCGGATCTCCTCACGGTGCATGTGTCCGTCCGAAAGCTCCACCGTGTCAAGTAAGCGGAAATAAACACGGCATTTCCGGTATAGCCTTTCAAAGTAAAGCGCCGCCATAACAAAAACATGTTTGAACCTAATTCTGATACTTAATTGTGAATTGATGACTTTTACTGGGTTTTGTTTTAATATATTGGGTCATTTTATTTTATCTTAATTACACCCATTTATACTGATTATGAGGTATGCACTCTGTATTTCCAGTGACAGTAAAAACATGAGTTGTTAAAACTTGTGCAACTCTTAAACTGAACTTATTTATTTTGTTGTATTTTGGCCTATTTACCCTACCACTGTTTCCAAAATGCTAGTTTGAATTGCCATGGAGCTTATTTACATCCTTTTTACATTTTTGCTGACTTAAACTGTGATTTGTCATCGACTGTATTTTATATAATTCAGTTTTTATTGGATGGCTGTTTAATTTTGTTACTTTATCTTGTTCTGTCATGTCTTGAGTTACAGGGAGATGCACAGGATAAGAATTTCATCAAAATATGTAACTTTTTTTTCTAGTACACATGACAAATGATAATTTTACATTTTAGCTGGTAAATTTGTAATGGCATGCCATTTTAATTAGGACTGTTGTAAAAGGATGGTTAAATAAAGGCTATCAAATAAACATTACGCCGCTTTATTCAAGAGTTTTTGAAAATTGCATTCTAGATGAAACCAACTTAATAATGTATAGAAGCTAATTTTCAGTGGAAAATAGGTCATGTGTGTCATAATGATCATTTAAAGAATTAAATGTATTTCAAAGACATGATTGTGCCTCATAATTATAATTCTGAAACTCATAACTCTGAGTAAAAAAGTCCAAATCATGACTCCACAAGTCATAATTATTAGAAACCATGTGACAATATTTTCTTTCAAATGGCAAAACAAGTTTCAATAATATACAAAACAAAAATAAAGCTCCAATTCAAACTATTTCAGGACAACTTCACATCAAAATTTTATAAACGTTACAATTATCAGCATTTATTTTGAAGGAAATAAGGGTCACTTCATTTTTGCTCTGATGTGTGTCTTGTAAATTGACACTTTTCTAATAAACTTATAGATGTGTGTTAAATTACATGGGAATTGTGCAACACGTGCACCCTTAAATCTGCTGGTATCTACTGTCTAACATCACCATCACATATGCTGAAGCTCAAACTATTACCTGCCTAAAAAACACAAGAAATACAGTCAAAGCCTGACTGAACAAGAAGCATGAAGGGGCACATTTATCATGCTCAAACCAGATCCGCTCAGCCAGTTGGGAAACCACAGGTGATGAAACTCTAAAACAATTTGGAGCAAAATAAAACGTGTCTGAACAACAGTAAAAAGAAAAACTACACCCGAGGTAAAATACTGCAAGTCTGCAATGGTTTTCTTGTGCTTTGCAATAAAGAAACCCACTAAACATTTACAGCCAGTGCGCCCAAACTGAAGACTGACTTCCATAGAAAGCAACAAGCTAATATTTTATACTATATAGGTATTTATACACAGGATTCCACTTAAATTTAAAAAAAATTTGTTCATTAATTTATAATGCTTTTAGAAAATCAGTGACAGTCAATAAGGTTTGAAATTGTTATTAACAAAACTGGAACAGAAGTATTTTTTAGTCCAAATCAAATGTGTGATTTAGACATGTTTATGACATCGTTCACTTCTAAAAGGTCAAGTCAGCAGTTGAAGAGAGTCGCGTGAAGAAAGGAAAAAAAAAACCACGTTAAAACCCATGAACTCTAAACAACAGATGTAACAGGATTAATCACACATCTGTTTCTTTACCTTCATAAACAAGCACCCTTTTTAAACTCTTAAAACTATTTATATCTTACCAATAACAGTCATTCTGAATTGACTTTATCCCCCTAAACTAAAAGTTAACAATACTTCATAATACTATGAACAACTCCAAACAAATTTTACACAAACGCTAAAGAATCATCAACCCTGACTTGGTATCTGTTCCTGCTAATTGATCACTGGTTCTGGTAGAAGTGGGCTGGATCATTGAGCACCCACAACCGCTGGAACTCCTTGATGAAGGGCTGAACCAGGGCGGGTTCCTCAGTGATGAGGATGTTCTCCATGTTGTTCTGCACTGCTGACAGCGTCCAGTTGAGGGAGCCGGTGATGAGCAGCCGACCATCCACCACTGCAAACTTGTGATGCATGTACACCGATGCCACATCAGTTCGCACGCAGATCCCTGCAGAGTGGAGGGTTGGATGAGGAAACAGAAGATGGAGAAGATCAATATTACTACTTACAAATTATTAAAAAGGGAACAGAATCATCCCCCCCCCCCCCC
>SSNR01000310.1:544635-560137 GCA_006937965.1 Callopanchax toddi | reverse complement strand
CCCCCCCCCCCCCCATATCGACTGATATTCCTGAAGTTTTCATGAAATGAGAGACTTGCTTTGTAGAGATTATGTCAGAATTAGAGCACCACGTGTTTATGACATTAGTTTAAATAATTTAGCATACAAATGTAAATTTGGCCACAAATGAGATTTGATAACATTTAAAGGACAAGCAGATGTGAAAATAGTACTGAAATACAATCATTGGCTCAGATAAAAGTAAAGTTACTCTAATGAAATTGTACTTAAGTACCAGTAAAGTTAACAGTGTAAACATCTACTTAAGTACCAGCAACATTTAAATGAATTCAGGCTACAAGTTACTTGCTTAGAGCAAGTAGAGTCCCTCCTGTGCTGTGAGCAAAAGACAAGACTGTCGTAAGTACAAACTTTTACAAATTAAAGTGCAATAACAAAATAAAAGATGACCAGACATGACGTTTAACATATCCCAGATAATAATTAGTCATTGCAGTATAGACCAACCCACATGTTGAATGAACCACATGGCAGCTCGTATAAAAAGCTTGCTATCTCTATATTTTAATTACAGTTTTAGTTACAGTTAGTCATTTAGATCAGATCTTTAAAAAAAAGCTATACATAATCATAAAATTTCCCAAGATCTCATATGATCTGTTAGCATTGTGTGACTCTCTGCTACTACCATATGAATTTTAGCTCAGTATGTGAACTGAGCTGTAGCCATTTTTGTGTTGCTTTGGTCAATCAGCTGTGGCAGTCACGCTGAGATGTTTTGCTGACAAAGACAAACAAACATGCACACATGAGCAAAAAAAAATTAGCCCATCGCCTTTTGGTGGCAGGTAATAAAAAAGTACAAGTAAATAAAAATATTAGTCAATTGCAATAATGCAAGTAAATGTAATTAGTTACTTTCCACCTCTCTGCATTAAACAGCTCATACTAGCACAACAAACGTAGCCTCAGGATAATCCTTTAAAAATCTTTTTAAGAGCCCGTTCACAGGATCGCAAACTTCTTTCATCAAATAAAATATTTCACAAACGCCATACACCTCCAACCAATAAATATGAACTGAGCTACCCTGTGCTGGCGCCAGCTGTAATAAGCAAGAATACAAGCATTCTGCAAGATCATAACAAAACATAAAGGAGCATAAAAGCTGACTTTATTGTTCCTTGTACCAAATTAATTTTCTCAAGGTTTGCCAACAACATTTACTAGCAAACACACACGCGAACACACAAACTCAAAAACACTTTGCCTAATAACGGTTCCTGTCAGGTTGCCAGTTTTGTACTTATTTAATTCTTACCTAACCATATGCAGCAAAAGTGATTTATTAAATGCAGAGAGGACGGAGACAGAGTGAGACAGCATGAGTCACACATGCCGTGACACAAATCTTCCAAAGCACCATTACCCTGACTAACTGAAGGGCTTGTAGAGGCAACCCTAACTAACCCCAACACTTCCTATTACCTCACAGTTCACCATTATGTGGGGCTTAGTGAGAATGACACTTCAAGTCTATGAGTGAGCTACTAGTGAAGCCAGCACCATTTTCTATGAATAGCAAAATAAGGTGCCTATAATTAAAGCACTGAACGGGTTTGTTCAACGTGTTTTAGAATTTCATAACTAAATCTACAATAACAGTCATGGTGATATACCCTATATCTTGATACTTTGAGGCTTTTTATATGCATCTCGATTTATCAAAATGTCACCTAAATTACTGAAAAATGTTAAATTTAGTTAAAATGTACAAAATTTTATTTATATTATGATGATTTAAACACACTTATACTATTGTGTGTTTGTATTGTTTGTTTTGTTTTTGTCAAAGGGGTAAATTTGAAGGCAATTACAATGTAGTGTGGTTGGTTTTCATACCATCAAACTATAGATGAACATAAAATGCTAATAAAAATGTTTTTCCATGCCTCCACCTCACCCATAGCACCTTGATTTAAGTCTCTGTGAAACTGCGTTTTCTAGACCTCTCAATTGCCATGATTAACTTTGACATACCAGAAATCAGATAGCTTATATATATATATACCGTATATATATATATATATATATATATATATATATATATATATATATATATATATATGCAGAATATTCATAAGGTACTTTGCATTGATCATTTATGGCAGAATGTGGGTGTGTAGGAGGTGGGATATGATACAAAATCAGCTGCGCAAAATTCTAAGAAAGGGTGGGATTTATAAAGCAGAATTATGTGCAGCTCTGCATAAGGACTGTTTTTATTTCTTCTGTAGAGAAATGTTCTGGGTCAGTGAGCTGTGACTCAATGTGACAGCTTTAAGTGTTTACTATGCTGCGACACATTTCTTACCATTAAATTCTTCTTTTTTTTTTTAATTGCAATTCATCCCCCTGCTTAAAGTATTGCAATATATCGTATTTTTGCCCCAGTATTGTGATATCTATTGTATTACCAGATTCTTGCCAATAAAAACCCCTAATAACTACAATAGTGAGTAGGCTAATTCATACTCCACCTGGGGGTCTCCGAGAACAAAAATGATGTAATTTTATTCTCGCAGCCCCAGTTCGGCAACACTAACGGCTTGTTCTTGTGCACATCAGCTGAGCAAAACTTTTTTCTGCAGGGTGTTCGAGAACAACTGCTGTGATTGGTCAGAAAGGGAGAGTGAGCGTGGTTAGAGCGGGTAGCGGTTGATGTTGATGTAACTTTTTCTCTGGCGTCTGCTGTGCTGCTTTGCACGGATGGACCTGCACGACGGACCTGAGGAGGTATACGCCAGGTCCCAGACCAGCAGCGGACCAGCGCGGGTCGATTCAGACCCGTATACCTCCTCAGGTCTACATTGTTCCGGGACCAGCGAGGACGGACCGTTTTAATCTGCATACACCTGATTGACACGTCGCTGAAGGAGTTCGGCAGCTGAGTTCTTGGGGAGTATGAATGATCTCTGCCAAAACAAACTTTTTTCTTGTTCTCGGAGCCCCCCCAGCGAGAACAAAGTTCTTGCTTCTCATGGAGTATGAATTGGCCTTTAGTTCTGCTTCTGCTAGTTCTTCTGTTCTGTAACCCGCTTGCTCCACCACATGAGTGTTTTATTATAGAACACAACCTAATGCTGACTTTTTGGGGTTTATTCCTTGCAGTTTCCTTCGCCTCCTCAGCTTTTGCGCTGATAGCTGCTGAACTGATGTAAAAGGTTTCACTGGACATAAATCACAATTCACTCTGACAAAACACTTTCCAGCCAGGCCTGAGGTACCTTCTCCTCTACTAAAAGGGCTACATGCGTTTTCTTTTGCACAGATTACTTTCCTTAGCATACCAGCATAGCATTTGACTTGGACGAAATTGTATTAGGCTGGTTTACATGCACCTGTTTACAATAAAAGTAATTAAAGTAAAAAGTGTGCTTTATATGAAGCAAAAGTGTAAAAATATACAGCCCAATTATAACCCAGTTCTAATTATTACAGTACAATTATAGCAAATACATTCAAATTGAAATAATGCCATTTTGAACAAAGTTGTCCAGCAAAAGGAAACCAACAGACTAAATGTGACATATTATTATACACCTTGATGGCATGAAAACTTTATCTATTGACTGAAAAACAGATAAAAAGAAGAGTTTCTCTTACCAGCCTTGCGAAGAACTCCAATCTGGGATCCTGTTATGGCAGAGTAGTCCTTGTCAGTGAGGACTCGGAGGGTTACGCCCTTGTTATGCAGCTGTACTATGGCCTTACTCAGATCCATGTTGGAAAAAGAGAAAACACACAAGTCCAGAGAGGAGGAAGCAGACAAGATGTGACGGAGGAGACGGGAGAAAGAAGTCTCCACTCCATGAGGCAATGAGCAGGAACAGGGGCTGGAGGGACAGAAACCAGGGCAGAGGTTCAGTGAGTAGTAAAAATATCTACACATTAAGGTGACTAAATGGAGTCTCAGTGATGTGGATCATTCATTAACCCAAATTTTAAGGCAACATCCAAGAAAATCATGGAACTTAAAATTATTTTCAATACAACAAGGACAACATGGAAAAATAGATGGATAAAATTTCATTAAATAAATACTCTAGTGGCAAAAAAAAAAAAAAAAAATGTGAAATTAGTTTTATGCTCAAAATTGAGACGTGTTCAGCTCCTCATGATGGGTGGGTTGATGTGTGAAGTTTGGAGGGACTTATTTGTTTTATTTAACCAGATGAGTCAGCTGAGAACCAGTTCTCATTTGCAACGATGACCTGGCCAAGAGTCTGCAGCAAAAGCCAAGTCAAAGCAGCTCTAACAGTATCAATACTGCCACAAACAATCATTATTTTCCATAATAATTGTCAGGGGTACATCAATTAGGAAATCCTGGGCTGGTGCAGGTGTTTAAAATAATAATTGGGCAGATGGACAGCAACAGTAAGATTTGGAAGTTTTTTCCATTTAATTCCATGGAAAAATTATACATGGACAATACCAAAACTAAAATGGTTTTAAATGCTATTTCAACTCTCTTAAACTTAATTTGAATGAAAGCAAACATATTCATACAACTGTATTTTTTAGCGCATCAAAATACATACATCATGTTACATCATAAATTTTGTGGCATCATAGTGCTCACCGCCTAAATTATATTTAATAGAATTGTCATTTTATAATGAATCTAATTTGATCACAACTGAACTGCTTTTACGGGGCGGCGTGTAGCTCAGTTGGTAGAGTGGCCATCTGGCAACCGGAGGGTCGCTGGTTCGATCCCAGCTCCAGCTGGGTTACTGGTTATTTGTGTCCTTGGGCAAGACACTTCACCCACCTTGCCTACTGGTGGTGGTCGGCGGGTTGCTGGTGCAGTGTGGCTCAGTGTGCCTGAGGCAGTGTGTGTTGCTGATCACCACTAGTGTGTGAATGGGTGAATGACTGAAGCGCCTTGGGGAGTGAAGCACTCTAGGAAAGTACTATACAGGCCAATCAGCTGACCTGGATCTGGACCTGAAATTTGAAATGACTTGTGCTGTGAAATCATGCTTTATAAATTAACTGAGGTTAATTTTTATTTTTTATATATATATATAAATGCTTTTATTAAGCATCAGCAACACATTACATAGAGATACATATGGAAAAATCCCAATGCTTTATTTTTTATTTTTTAAATAATAATAATTATTTTTATTATTATAATAATAAAACAACCCCTCTCCCCACCCCAAATTAACATGTAGGACACAATATCTAGAAACAATTTGAAAGAAAAATAAAAAAAGGGGAAGAAAAGTAAAAAAAAATATTAATAAGCATAATGATTCCCCCCCCCCCTCTTTAAATTGTGCACACACATACACATGTATACATAAAAATATACATATACACAGGTATACACACAAAGATACTCACGTATACATCACAACTCGCCATCACTGTGCACTGAACAAATCAAAGTTCATATGGACAATCACTCAAAACAAACGGGAGATGACTGCTAATCACAAAGTGGGGACAGTTTTAAGTTCACCAAAATACTTTAACACAGGATCCCAGACAGTGAAGAATTTATCCCTAGACCCCCTGAGAGTATACTTTATCTTTTCCAGTTTTATGAATTATGTCAGGTCACTGAGCCACTGAGATACTTTGGGAGGGTTTTTGGATTTCCAATGCAACAATATTCTTCTACGTGCGAGTAATGTTGTAAAAGCAATTATGCTTTTATAACTTTCCCTTAATGTTTTATGTCTTGTGTCTGTGGTGCCAAATAGTGCCATAGCTGCGTTGGGCTGAAGATCAGTATTCAGTGCCTCTGACAGAGTTCTGAAGATGGTAGACCAGTAGGATGCAAGTGTAGGACATAACCAAAACATGTGTGATAAATCAGCAGGAGTGCTCTGACATCTGTCACAACTAGCATCTGTGTTAGGATATATTTTAGCCAGTCTTGCTTTGGAATAGTGAGAGCGATGCAAAATTCTGAATTGTATAATATTCAATTTGGCGCAGGAAGTGCTATCGTTTACACGTTGAAGAGCACCTTCCCAGAAATAATTTTCAAAATCTTCCCCCAGCTCGTCCACCCAATCTGCTTTAATCTTTGCCAAAGTTGTGTTTTTAAAAGAAGTTATATATTCCATAATTCTCGAGATGAGCCCTTTAGACTTAGTTAGCGGCTTTAACAGATCATCTAAAGCAGAAGGTGCTGCCATATACGGAACGTTGGGGTCATGATGTTGAAGGAAGTGGCGGACTTGGAAGTATCGGAATAAGCTGGACTGAGGGAGGCCAAATTTGTGTGATATATTGTCAAAGCTTGCAAAAGTAGAGTCAATATACATATCCTTAAAAGTATGAATGCCTCGTCTCTTCCATAGAACAAATTCAGAATCTAATCTAGCCGGGGAGAAAAGGTGATTATTATGTATGGGGCTTAGCCTTAGGGATAGGGTGAGGAACTCGGACATTCAGGAGAGACTCGGAGTAGAGCCGCTGCTCCTCCATATCGAAAGGAGCCAGTTGAGGTGGTTCGGGCATCTGGTAAGGATGCCTACTGGACGCCTCCCTCGGGAGGTGTTCTGGGCATGTCCTGCCGGCAGGAGGCCCCCAGGTCGACCCAGGACAAGCTGGAGGAAATACATCTTCAGTTTGGCCTGGGAACGCCTGGGTGTCCCAGCTGAGGAGCTGGTGGACTTGGCCGGGGAGAAGGTGGCCTGGGCTGCCCGACTTGGAATGCTGCCCCTGCGACCCGGACCCGGATAAGCGGAAGAAGGCGAGGCGAGGCTTAGATAAAGAAGGTTTTTAAACCCGAAGGTCTGTCTCAGTTGTACCCATATTCTGAGGGTGTTTAATACTATTGGATTGTTAGTGTATTGTGAGAAAGAAAGGGGAAGGCTGGAGGTGACCAGGGCTCTAAGAGAGGTGGAGATGCAGGATGCAGCTTCAAATTGGCACCAGTCAGCATCCGGAGTATGGAGCCAATATATAATTTTTTGAACATTAGAAGCCCAATAATAATGACAAATATTTGGAAGAGCCAGGCCCCCCTGGTTTTTAGGCTGCTGTAACAATTCTAACCGTATTCTAGGCTTTTTCCCATCCCATATAAATGAAGTTAAAGCTTTATCAATAGATTTAAAAAAAGATTTAGGAAGATAAACTGGGATACATTGAAATAGGTAAAGGAACCTGGGGAGCACATTCATTTTTATACAATTCACTTTTCCTGCCAATGACATTTGAAGCGGTTTCCATTTCTTTAGGTCTAATTTGATTTTGTCGAATAACGGACAGAAATTTTCTTGGTAAAGACTTTGCATATCCCTTGTAATATTAATGCCCAAATATTTAAAGCCATTTTTAGATATCTTGAATGGTAGAGAACTATCCATTATTTGAAGGGCCAGGTTGTTAACAGGATAGCACTCACTTTTTCCGAAGTTCAGTCTGTACCCGGAAAAGGCACCAAAATTACTTAGAGTATGGATAATATGCGGGGCACATGAAACAGGGTCAGATACATACATCAACAAATCATAGGCATAAAGGGATACTCTGTGTTCTCCACCCCCCCCCCCTGTAAATCCCAGCTATTGACGGTGACGTGTTAAGTGTAATGGAGAGGGGTTGTATGGCCAAGGCAAACAGTAATGGACTAAGTGGGCAGCCTTGACGGGTGCCCCTCGACAACTGAAAAAATTTTGAATGTTTACTGTTCGTGATTACAGAGGCTTTGGGAGAGGAATATAAAAGTTTGATCCATGAAATAAAATCAGGGCCGAATCCAAATTTTTTTAAACAGGCAAATAGATATCCCCATTCTACTCGGTCAAAGGCTTTCTCTGCATCCAGCGCAATAATCACCTCAGGTACCACGCTGGACGCAGGAGAGTAGATAACATTCAAAAGCCTACGAATATTTGTGAATGAATGACGGCCCAACATAAAACCAGTTTGATCTACAGATATCACATCTTGCAATGTGGTTTCTAGGCGTAGGGCATGGGCTTTAGCCAAGATCTTTACATGGCAGTTAAGGAAGGAAATGGGGTGACTTGTGCTGTGAAATCATGCTTTATAAATTAACTGAGTTTAATTTAATGTTCTTTTTTTTCCTGAAATGATTTTGTGATTTGTTTTGCATATCATAAACAGATTTTACAACTGATTTTTAAAATCAGCGCATCAGACACATGGAATAAATATTGGCCACCTCTATCATCCAACTACTAAACCCAGGTGTATTGATTTAAGGGGAATTTTAACAATTATGGCAACTATTATCTGAAAAATACAGAGGAATAAAAAGAAGAACTTGCAGCGAATTGCACAAATTTTCACTTACTGTGTGGCTAAAGGAGTGAAGATGTGTTTCACACAGGCCACCTCTGAGGGGAAGAAGAGGACCTCATTGAGAGTTGGTCTTCGCCTCATACGATTAAGGCACCTGCCCAGCAGCTCCAGGCTGAGAAAGAGAGCCACGACCCCCAGGCCGACCACCTTCACCGTCGACAACACTGGCATCTACCAAAAAACAGTTCTAACTAAATTAAAGAAATATACACACCACCCACACAAGATAACCAAAAACTCATTATTTTCAGGACGCATCACTAACAATGTTAAAATAACTGCTTTTTCTGTAAGAAACTTTATACATTTTATTAAACTTATGTTAGACATAATTTACATTAGTTTACATTATCTTATGTTTCTACTTGCATGCAATGGCTCATTAAAAAAAAAAAATTAGCTCAAAGAAGCTAATCCTGATCTAAGAAGCTGATTTTGCCGTGGATTGACTTTAGCTCTGTTAAATAAAGCTAAGCTAGCTGAGTGAATCTAAATTTCTGCTAAAATTACGCAAAAAACATTTTAGTTTTTAAATTCCACCGCACAAAAAGTAAAGTACGAGACATAACTGATTTAAACTAAACCTACCCTAAATAAATAAAGAGCAAAATAGAAACAAAACCTGGATTTATTTCCAGACCACAACACCTGCACGCGTTTCTGTCGCCACCATGCGGGAAAACACACAGTCTCAGGCAGGCTGTGTCGTCACTGTAAATAAAACGATTGACACATCAGTCAGCCAATAGCTGGCAAGAATGCCCACAGTTTCCTCCAATCACCTAACTCTAAAAGCCACCGGCGCCGGGTTATTAACAACACCAACGTGTATTTCTGACTCGCAAAGGTAAACAACATTAAACTTCCACAACTTCACGTTAAAGCTTACGCTTTGCTAATTACGTACTACCAGTCGAAGCGTAATCAAAGGCATTTCCTTAGCGAAGTAAGTTCTACTTAGGGTTATTCGTGAGGTACTTTAATTTGTCCATATGATTCAAAACAAACATGCTAACGTTAGCATGCTAACTTACCAACAGCATGTTGTATTCAGTCGTACAGATTCTCTATAGGCTGACTACTGTCTCTTCTTTCAGTTTATACAGTTTGTGTCAAATGGGTCGCCGCAAATCCAAAAGAAAGCCTCCTCCTAAGAAAAAGATGACGGGGGATCTGGAAAGTCAGTTCACCTGCCCGTTTTGCAACCACGAGAAGTCATGTGATGTCAAAATGTAATTCACCTGTCGTCGTAACACACTTGTTTTATTGTTTCTATGAGACGCTTATCAATGTGTCTAATTTATTTTTATTCCACAACAGGGAAAGAAGCAGAAACACTGGGATTATATCATGTTCTGTCTGCTTAGAGGAGTTCCAGACTCCCATTACCTGTATCCTTTTTCACATCTGAAGGTGACATTTTCATTGCTTCAAGCCACAAAGGAATATTTAAATGTCACATCAAATGGGTGATTTGTTTCAGCTATAAACATGAACATTCATTCACAGAAAAAAAAATTTCTGGCAATATTTGTACTTGCTTCTGGGTGATCAGAGATTTTTTAACCAAACTTACAATATGACATCTACAGAGTCTCTGTTGTCAAATAAATTAGGTGTAATATAATAAATTAGACTAAAACAGTTTTTAATCTCAAGTTAAATTAGTTTTACGAACCCATAAATTAAAGATCCAACTCTTTTTTCCATTTAAAAAAATTGTTTACAGTAATTTGTGACATTTGTCTGAATGTTTGATGCTGTTGATAGTTAAAACAGCTCTTAGGAAAGAGAACACAGTACAGTGTCATCCTCCCCAGTAACAGGGCTTGGGATTTGCTAATGTGTTGAATTCTAACAAATACAAATATACTTGAAAGAAGATATGCTAAAACCAGAGAAGGACTTTGCCATTTTTCTATTTGATGCATAGCACAGATCAGATCCAGAATATAGTTTTATCTGATGGTAATTTTTATTCATGAAAGTATATATGGTTTTGTTTGTTGTTTTGTGTTCCTTAATTCATTACTCCTTAGATCTGTCGGAGCCAGTCGATGTGTACAGTGATTGGATAGACGCCTGTGAAGCAGCCAATCAGTAGCCCTCATGAAGCTGGGCTCATCTCAGGAAAATGGAGACGAGGAACATGTCGCTGGTGGGGTGTGTCCATTTGGATCGAGTGGCAATAGACGCATCCAGTTATGTCATTCTCAGATTTCATGGCTCCTTGAGAATTATAGCTCTGTGAACAACAATCTTGCTCATGGGGGCCTCAACAAAAACATGATCAGAGTATTTGTGACATCCAAAGTTTTCCTCTTGAGTTGAAACATTTCAACCCATAGTTGCAACTTAGCTAATGAGAATTAATTTGTCCTGTGCTGGGTACTTTTTTATGTTGTCTCACATGATTCAGAAGGGCTGTCTGTTCTTAAATATATCATTAGATGACTTTGACGTGAAAACAGGAGTTAAGATATTGTAAATTACCCAAAAAAGTCCTGATTTATAGTTTATTTTGGATAAATTTAGCAGAACAGCCTTTATATAAGAGACTTGTAAAGTGAGAAAAAAACTATTTTGGTATTTTATCGTGAAAAGAATAATGTGCAAACTCATGAGCATCAGGAAAACGACCCTTAAACAGGTTGACGTTGAATCATTCCAGAAACGGTATATGTATTTAAAAATTGAGGAAGCAAATTCCTACAGATGTCGACACCAATCAGCAGAATGTTCTTAAGGTTTGAACAAAATCAGCAGGAGTGAGCTGCTTGAGCTAGATTAGAATTCATTTCATCTGGTTACTGTCTGTTAGTTTTAGTTTATCTTAATAAATATTGTCATTGATTCAAATCTTTTCTGTATGTTTAAAATAACCTGAATCTTTCACCATCTGTCAGGCATGCTGCTGCCACTTTTTTCATAAAAACTAACATCTCTGCCTCCTCATACAGACACATGTCACAGTATTATGTCACCCCACTTCAAAAACAATGAAATGAATTCGACTCATGCTCAGATGGTGGATTAATTGCTTTTCCTCTGTTTCTCTTTAGTGCTCATTAAATCAAAACACTCTTTTCGAGGGGAATAAAGGACCCGTGTGCAGAAAAGTGTATTCTTAAAATCTGGTTCCTTGTGTTTTTCCGCTGTATGCATTTATTGAAGGACATCGGTATATAAACCTAATTTTTAAATCTTTAACTGAAAGTTTCAGTTGTGATCAAAGCAATAAAGGATAAATTTCACTGAAGCGGTGCATGTTGGTTCTTGAAAGCATTTTAACGGTAACATAAAAAATGTCCACAAGCTTGTTAAAAGGTGTTTCTGTGTAAAGGTTATAAATACTATCAGAACACAGTGCAGACCAAAGTATATTCCTTCAAAATGTTAGTGATTAATGCAACATAAACACCAATCTGCTATCAGCTTAGCATTAGTTATTCTGACATATATTGTTGGACCTGACGCTGAATGCAGCATAAGTTTTACATGATGCTGCTGCTTGGGATATTTATGCTTCTAAATATCCATAAAACTAAACGGTAATGTAAAATTGATGACAGGTTTATAAAATAACATGAACTGCTATGACATTTTAAGATGGCAGCTTTTGGTCTTTGCTTCATTTGGACTAGCTGTTAGCTCATCAGTTCTGAAATAAAAACAGCATTTCTCCAAAGTGCTCAAGAAGTTCTCAACTGGTGAGATAGTATTTAGTTGTTACTTTTACACAGAAACACTATAAAATGACCAAATATGTGCTTTTAAGATCAAAACAGGCAGTATATCTTTACTATTCTGAATAATTCAGTCATGTTACTTTGTTTATATGAAACCTGGAAAAAATTAAAACATGTAAAGGTATGTCAAATTACAATATTCCATCCTGGATTTGACAAATGCCACTGAACAGTGGTAAACACAAAACTTGTGTTTTCACCTCTGCATACAAGATCAATCTTTTTAATCAAACAGTAACAAAGACTTAAAAGTAAACAGCCAGACCTCTGTGACTCTTAAAAAATGCTTTAAGTTCAAAATTAAAAAGTAAGATTTGCAACACATTCTCCTCATTAATAGGCAAATAACTGGCGAGATTTCAAAAGTTAGACGTGTGCCACATCAAACTGTGTTGCTTTTTAATTTATTCCCTTTTCATGAAGCTTCTCAAGGTTGTGAATGCTTGGTGAAGTTTAATGGGAGTCTGTAAAGTCATAGAAACCTTATAAAGATGTTTGCAACCTGGTAATTTAGCATTGAGAAATAGAAATCAATTTCAGTTCGACGTGACAATCAGAAAGCTTTTCATATTTCTTTTTCAATTTTTCAAGCTTTAATTTATCACCAAACACAGCATCGTCAGGCATTTTAAAAAAAACAAAAAACAGCATCTTTTCCATTCCTGTACAACGGGAACACCCTCATCCAGCTAACTGGAGAGCAGTGCTGCCTGAAAAACACTTAAAAAAAAAAATCACAGCTATTACATTTAAATGCAATCCTCGTATTGTCTACTGTCCTGCGGCATCCGTGACCACGGCACATTTTTAGGAGTCCAGTATCCATTCATTCATCCCCACAGAGCACACAGGGTGTAGCAGAGCCCAAATGAAAGAAGACACAGTGCAGCAAGATTGTGCAGCAGACAGGGCTGAGTGATAATAGATGAGATGCTGAGTGCCTGCCTGGGCTCTCCACCCAGGAGGAGTGTGTCGGTGCATGTGCGCTCTGCTCTGTGTATTGTGTTTGATGATGGACCGCAGCTGGAGAGGTATTGACAGCGCCTTATGAAACATGCTGGAGGATGATTACAATGGAGAATGATTATCACTTAGTCTCTCCTCTGTCTCTGCCCGTCCCCTCCCACTCCCTCCCCCTCTCTTCTATTTCTCGCTCCTTCTTTTCGCTTCTCCCATTCAGCACGCGAGGTCAAGTGTCACTCTGTCTCCGTTGTCAAGGCTGCCAATCACCCACACAGCGAGTCTAAGGCAACTGTTGCCAAGGAAACAGAGCGATTTTGGTTGCTAGGCACCTGGAGCTGTGCTCACAATAGTCATTTTGTTGCTTAGAAGCACACACACACACACACACACACACACACAGGCTCATATAAATACACGCATAAACACAGGAATAGCTTTTGCCCGATCAACAAGTTCACAAAATGTCAGAGTGAAATTTGTGTTAATTATGTCCCAGATTTGCTTACACAGGGGAAAGAAATCATGCGAGTGTAATTGATAAGAGTGCAATCCATCTTCGAGGCAACTAGATGCTAATGAATTGCTGAATTTGCAAAGAAACCTTGATTTTCTAATTTATAACACTTAGCCGTAATGCTAAAGTTCCCAAAATGTAACTCAAGATGTTTTATTCCGGCACGTTCTGCTGCCTGATTAATCAAACTCAAACGTCCAAGAAATTCTTCAAACCCAGACCTCAACGTGATCAATAAAAGACATAAACATCCATCATTCTGACCAAAAATAGTTACCCATAAAACCAGTCAATCCCTTATTTCCCCACCGGCGCTTGGACCCGATGAACCTAAACGCTGCAATGCATGTGATTTCAAATGCATCTGCCTGTTTTTCATGAGGCCCATCAAAGCCCGTTTCCCTGCTGGGATGCAGGCGATGTAAACTGCGTGTTTGAGGCTGAATCTCCATCACGACAGCCAGTCAGCTGAGACAAATGCTGAAATGTCAGCCACGGGAGCAAGCTTTACATGTCTGCATGCGTTACCGTCTCCTGTTGCTGCTACAGGCATCAAACTACCACACATTGTATTGTTCTGTGAGCACGACAGTCAAATAATTAAAAAGCTGAGAGAGCTCTAATGTGGACGGGATGGATAAGAAACCCAAACATCTCCTTAAAAATCCATTTGAAAGCTTGAGGTTTCCTGAATGAAACACTAAGCGCGGAGTGTGAAGGGCTGTGAAAGACACCCATCAAATGATAAGATTATGGGATCACTTGTGAATGACAAGGGTACGCAATCAAGAAATTGGCATTAACGTCTGAGTCTGGAGACCTTTGCGCTAAGCTCCCTGAACTAATACCTGAGGTTTTAGCTTAGAGGCATGGTGCAAGACTTCCCCCCACCGGCACCTCAGCAGGAGCAGCTGAATGTGGCTGACGAAACAAAGCCATCAGCTCTACAGGTGGATAGAGCGACACGGTTCATAGATCTGAGATGATAACACCTTGTCAGTGGTTGAATTTGATTTGGCCTTGGTTGGCTTCCATTTAAAAAAACCCTCATGCCTGAACAAAGCAAGCAATGAGTATGTTTTAGAAAAATCTCCTCTTTACACTTCCTCAAACGTGCATGTGTCCAGGAGGAACAGAGCTCGGTATCAGGTCCGGTTTGTTGACGATAGAGCTTCCAGTCGACTACGCGTATTCTCAAGCAATAACATCCACATCTGTATTATCAACCCAAGAATACCCGTGGTCGAGGCCGGAGCACAGACGCCCTCCTCCTCCCTCTCCCTGCCATCCTTTCCCTTCTTTCTCCTTTCTTTTTTCCTCCTTTCATCCTTGCAGCGTGGAGGCGAACCTTTAATGACAGCACCTGGAATAAAGGAGACAAAAGACATCAGATTTATCCTTGAGTGGTGATGAGGCAGCTTCCCTCTGAGGTCAGAAGACACATTTTACACACACAGTCACAACTTGAATAGCTATCCACGCACATCTTTTACCCGATCTGTGCCTCGTAAACAGATTACACTTCCAGCAGCTCCTCCCTTTTTGCTCTCACTGATATCAAGCAACCATTTAGCCGGGCACTTAGGGAGAGATCAGGCTCGACAATTATCCAACAAGGTGTCAGGATGTGTTACTCTGCTCGGAGGGGAGGGGGGCCGATTACCAACAACAGATGTTGGTGATGACACGGCCTGTCCTCATCTATTGTCTCCCTTCATTCCCTCCTTTTCCTCCAGCCATCTCTGTCCCAACTCATCTCCTTCCCATGAAAACACACACTCCCTGTGCTGTCCCATGGAGAATAAGCCAAGACTCTTCCCAATCCACACTTGCCAATTAGAGAAACAGTAGCTGTCAGCTGAGGAGAGAAGGAGGGAGGAGGAGAGTCATTGGAAAAAAAGAGAAAGGGTGGAGATGGGGGGGGGGGGGGGGG
>SSNR01000310.1:515524-538703 GCA_006937965.1 Callopanchax toddi | reverse complement strand
TTAAACCCCCCCCCCCCCCCCTTACATCGGCATGAAATGGTACAGTCCTGCCCGAGTCACGTCTCCTCTTTGACTGAAGTCAACACGGAGCAGCAGACCAACCTCTACGGTGTTTGTCCTGTCAGCACCGGGGAAGCTGCCTAACAGTCGGCGTCACTTCTCTCCACGACCTCGCTAACAACTTTAACACATATGCATCCATTATCAGACAGTTAGAGGCGTTTTGCCATAAAGTGAATGTTCGTCACGGGAGCGCGCAGCTTCAGCTGTTTCTCAGCGTGACTCAATGGTTGCAGCTTCAATTTTGGCAAATCAAACAATAAAACCCACATTTCTCTGTCAGGACTTCAGCAGAGTTTTGTTTTCCTTTAACCTTACAGCTGTTTTCAGAGACTCTTCGTGTTTTTAATAGTTTTATAGTAGAAACCTGCTCGTATGACCCAAATCCTCTATGACATTACCATGAGTTACTGTCAATAAAAGATTTGTTTTTTTTTTTACAGGTGACAAGTTTAAAGCATTAATATATTTTTCTCCACATAATTTATTAAATACTTTATTTTCCTCATCACAACAGTCCAGATTAAGTTCTTAGCAATAAGTTAAATACCTCAAAATAGTTTCACCTAAACATGATGCAAAGACATGCTGAGACATGGATAAACAAAACTATTAAAAAATAGCTAAAAGGTTATTTTTTGTGGTAAACACATTATTTTTCCACACAATGATAATTAGATGAATCAGTAACAACTTACAGTCTGTGTTGGATGCTGGGCAGGTTGAAGCATTGTTATTAATGTTACAGAAATTACTGTGAGATTATTATTATTACATACTGTGACGAGCCTTTTTAGATGAACTGAAGAAAACCTTCTTCCACTAAATACCTTGAAATCAGATGTTTTGATGCTGACTGAATTATGGGAGGTCTCATAAGGGGCAGTTTGTTTATAGCTTTTAGAACACAAACCAAAAATCCCAGTGATTGTCCAAGAATTCACCAGAGAGAGGAAAATGAAACAAAATCTCCTAAAAAACTTGATACGATAACCTTGAACACAATAAAATATAAAATCTAGGGTTCATGATGGACAATAACAGCCAATATCTCATATATATTATATATATTTTAAAAAATGTTCTCCCTTCACATCAGGGAGGGCGGAGCCCCAGTGCCCCCTATGGAGCCGCCACCGGGCCCAATTTGATACTTTTTTCATGGGGCCCAAAATCCCTGGCGGCCCCCCTGGTCGTGTGTGTCGTACCTGTCGTGAGTAGAGCTAAATAAAAAAAACTTTGTTTTCACAAACCTGCCAGTTTCTTTTGTCTGCGCCTGCATGGGTCCTGCGTTACTACTTAAATCGTGACAGCATCCTACACAACTGATCAGCCAACAGTCTGAGCTCTGTCAAGATCAAACTCTATTGCTGTTGTTGTTTAAAGCTCCAATCTCCAAAATTTCAAAACAGTTAATTTTGAAAACCTTTACACAGCCATTAACTTTTATTTTTTTCAGAAATACAAACAAGTTCTTTCTGGACCTGACTACTGGATGCACTGGAAATGTAACATTTTGCTGCTGATATTTAATACATTATTATTTAATTAATTAATAATCATAAAGTTTCATGTAAATAAGTGACAAAGATGCAAATGTTTAGTAAAAATGTTTGCATACGTAGCTATGAAATTTAGAGGATTGGAGCTTTTTCAAGATGGCAGTAACCCATTTTGGTCGTACTCGTACTAGCCGTTAGCTCATCAGTCCTGCAGATAGGACGAAAAACTATTTCTCCAAACTGAGGCCATTCAGGAAGCTTTCTATGTGGGCAACGTGATTAATATTTATAACTTTTATAAAGAGACAAGCTTCAAAGTTGCAGAAAACTTTATCCGTCCATCCATCCATCCATCCATCCATCCATCCATCCATCCATCCATCCATCCATCCATCCATCCATCCATCCATCCATCCATCCATCCATCCATCCATCACTCAGTGATGTGTTGAACCTGTTCAGTCACTAGAGACGGGGACCCACTGGACAGATCTTTATTATTATGATGATTATTTTAAATCTATCATTGTTAGAATGTTTTTAGGGTGCGCATAGTGTTGGCATGTTAACACACACACACACACACACACACACACACACACACACACACACACACACACACACACACACACACACACACACACACACACACACACACACACACACACACACGCACACACACACGCACACACACACCTATATATCATTAGTGCCAAAAACCTAATGGCCATGTCTTTGAGGTTGTATCCTGCAGGGCCTCAGCAGAGCTGTGCACACTCCCTGTGGTGTGCACGTGTGCTGCTTGTGTGTGTTCCTACACCTAATCCCACTCCTAATGGGGCTGGTGCAGCCGATCGATGGTCCTCCTCAGCAGACATGCTGCATGGGTTTGGTGGTTTGGCCTTTCATAATTCCCTCCTCATTTTGGTGGTCTGTAATGGAGCTGCCCCTTGAAACCCAAAATCTGTGTATGTGTGTGTGTGTGTGAGAGAGAGAGGGGGGGGGGGCGGTTCTAAAAGCCCAGTGACAACCCACACAAGAGACCAACTCTAGCCTTTGTGAGCCCTCCGTGCCGTTCGCTAACTCTTGTTCATTTCGTTCTCTCTATTCAGCCTTAACAGACGAGCAGACGGGCAAAAAACACAGGAGTTTGGTGCTTTAGAACCCACAGGTCGACACAGGAACTGGAACCGTTAAAAGAATGACAACATTTCCTCACATCAGCAGCCAAGGGTTTTTTTTCTCATATAGGTTCATTTTTTCTACCTCGGTCTGAGACACACACTCATGCACACACACAAACATACGCACACACACACACACACACACACACACACACACACACACACACACACACACACACACACACACACACACACACACACACACACACACACACACACACACACACACACACACACACACACACACACACACACACACACACACACAATCACAGTGTTAATGGCTTCATAATTGTCAGAGGCAGACCACTGAGCATAATCAGGACACTGCAGAAAGGAAAAGACCACTATTTGTAATTTACTGTGACAGACAGAATGTTTTTATTACCCAGAGGCTCCTGGTTTGTTTTGGGATGCAATAAACCACCAATACACATTCTATTTATCTCTTCTTTCTGTTTATATTTCATCCTTTCTTCGTTCTTTCCTTTTTCATTTCCTTTTGCTTCCTTCCTTCCTTCCTAGCTTCATTTTTCCTACGTTCCTTCCTTCTTTTTTGTCTCCTTCCTTCCTTCCTTCCTTCCTTCCTTCCTTCCTACATCCTCAGACATCTTGACTCTGGTGTTTTAGGAGAATTACACTGAGATTCTGAGTCATGGAGCAAAGTTCAGCTCATCACAGGAAATCACACAGGAAGTGGGACACACACACACATGCACGCACGCACGCATGCACGCACGCACGCACACACACACACACACACACACACACACACACACACACACACACACACACACACACACACACACACACACACACTCAAGCAAAAGCAAGTATAAATGGCTAAAACGACCCTCTGACCAGTTGGCACACTTAAATTTTTGGGTGAAATTCATAAATGGGATTTTGTGCCATACTAAAAATATTTTCATCATAAAATTAATCATGTGACGCACTTAATACAATCCAATTGATTTAGCAAATCTCTTTTTTTATTGCATCCTCCCTGTGAGAAACATCATTTCCACAGTGAGCTGAATCCTCTGCAGGTGGCTCAGGTATAAAGGTGTGTTATCACTATACCTCCTGATGCTGACCTTAAGTTATAACAAACAAATGTACTAAAGGTCACACAATGTTGAAAACCTCTTCATTTTAAAAATCTTTTTAATTGGTTTAATAAAATAAAACAAAACCATAAACCAGAATAGACCAAAGCTTTAAATATTTACAGTAAAATATAATTTATAGACGGACCTGCTGACTTGAAGCAGGTTCAGCCACAAAAACTACCAATCAATTAACAAATAAGTCAATCAATAACATGAAAATAAACAGACACAAATATGTGCACACAAAAACATACATCTACTTTAAGAGAAATACTGATTTACCTGCAGTCACTTTTGTATTTTCAAATGATCTTTTTGATCTAAATTTTCTTAATACCAGTAACTGTGTTACTTGTCAAGTTGTTCCATTGTTTTACTCCTTTTATTATATTGTTTTTAACCAGTTAGACTCGATTTCTTTGTGTTCCACCTCCAAGGACCCAGACCTTCTTCTAGTTGTTTAAACTGATCTTCATTTTTCCGACTGTTTGAAAGTTTTGATACTTTTATTTGAACTTTGACTTTTTCATTCATTTTCTATCCAATTCTGTCACCTGATCATGACAGCATATTGTTCAGTTTTAACTAAGAAAAGATGAGTTAAATGGACGAGTTGAGAATAAAGAAGAAGTCTAAATCAAACTCTCCACAGCAGCTGAACAGGATCTGAATGTCGCCTCTTAAAGAACAATCTATAACTTTAGTTGATCTTCTGTGTGTCCAGTTTTCCGCCAGAAGCTCCTAGAATTAGGTGCAAAATGTTTATTTCTAACTGTGTTATCTTTAGTATAGGTTAAAGAAATGGGAACAAATGGTGTCTTTGTGATAGACTGCTGGTAGCAAAGAACCCAAACAAACAACAGCCTGACATATTGAACTGAAACAGAAAGAAAAATCATCCAAAGAAAACCAGTAAAAGACTGAACCGTTGATCAAGAGCAGTGTAAAAGATGATCAGAAAGTCTGGCTGCAAAATATAAAGAAATGATGGGAATTCAATGTTTGTAGCTCTTCTTGTTTTCGTGTGAATGCCATTTTTCTAATTCTGGGACATTTAGAAAGCGTTTTTTGAAACGTTTCCTGCAGGTGAAACGTTTTTGTATTCATGCTCTTTCCTTCTGTACAGATTCTCACGTATTTTTCACCTGATATTTAGACTTCAGTGTTGACATCCTCCTTGAATTTGTTGCACAAATGTAAGCTTTCCCCAGTGTTTGAGAAACTCTTAATTTAAAACTCAAAGTTAGCTAAATTATTAATTTTGTCAGTTTTATTATCAGACCTGACTAAGTATTAATTTTCCTGCTAGCATGTATATTAGCTCGCATCATGCGGACCGACCTGATTTATGCCTCTGGTCAATGTTAAATCAATCTTTGTTCTTCGTTTCATTAAAACGGAGTAGATCCACTCTGCTCGGAGCAGCGACGCGACATATTATGAAATATCTTGTTTTCTTAAGCTTAGAATTGGAGAATTATTTATGTGCCAGACACTTAACTTCACAGTCACAAGTCATTAGAACAACATACGTAAATAATTAAATGAAGTGGTTTGCACTCTGAGGTGGAACCTAAAGACGTGAAAGATTTATACTCTAATTGGAGTGGAAATGTGTTCATTTGGCTCAGCAGTTAGTTTATGGGACTGGGAATGGGGATGCTGGCAATCAGGACGGAAAAACTGTAAGTGTGTGTGTGTCAGTGTTAACAAGAGAGACAAATAGGACACACAAATAGGAGCAGGGAGACAGAGAGAGGCAGGTGCATCACTAATGGCTTTTTAAAAAGGTTACAGCATAGAGCTCCTCTTTTCTAATGGGGCTCTGGCTGTGCTTGAGAAGCAATTTCCGGAAAAGATAATGTTGTCGAGAGTCTAGAGAGTTGTGTCTCAGTGTGTGTGTGTTTGTGTGTGTGTGTCAGTCGTTAACAAAACTACAGTCACAAATTTAGATAAACACAGGGCAGCTGAGACAGACAGACAGACAGACAAAAAGAGAAGCTATCTGTGAGCCAACATATTACATTTATTAGACTAATGACTAATATCTGTTGTGACCCATCAGTTTCCTCAAATGAAAACACTTTAAAATGTTAGGATTTGTTTATTTTAGCCATGCTAATTTGTAATTTAATACCATAAATAGAGTTTATTTAAAAGCCTGTGCTCCATTAATCATGGTAGAACATTACCACCTTGTGGCCGTGGCAGTGTACTACAGCAGTTTGGTCTATTAGCAAGTTTTCAGGGAATAAAACTAAAATCATTAACTTCACTATAAACTGTTCATGTTGTTTTTGTTTGTTAGCAGACTTTGTTAAGAACATTTTTACATGAAACTTTTTACTTTAGGTAGATTATGACTTTGAGGTATGATTAATGTTCAGTGTTGATCTGGATTCAGGTCCAGGATGTCTTCAGACATGTATGTATACAGGTATGTAGTCCTCACTGGTCCTGGATGATAGAGAAGGAGCAAACTGGGCATAATGAATGAATGAATGAAACTTTATTCCAGACAAAAGGTTTGTCCATATCCCAAGATAAAAAATAATAATAAATATAATAATAATAAAATCAAGTTAAAACCATAGCATACAAAAACACAGATAAAACCATAAAATTAGTACAAAAAATAAAACACATTCCCATTACAGACCATATAAGCAGTTGTTCCAGTGTTTAAAAAGGTCTGAGGAATACCTTGTGTCACTGGAAGTTAGAGTTGACAGAGCTCTGACTACAGTGTTAGTTGACATACTCAATCGGCAGATGAATTTATGCATGTAGAACCTCAGTAGTGCATGAAAAGTAAGGATGTTACTCACAACAAACATTTGACTTGCAGAGGTCCATCTTGGGAGCCTCATGAGGATTCTAAAAGCATCCTGATAATAATTCCAAACGCTGCATTTTAAAGTTTTCATGTGAAAGAGGCCACCTAAAATCCACTAAGGGGCAGTAATTTCATATTTTATATTCTACACAACACAAAAATACATAATGAGGCATTCACTAGAAAAGTTTTATGTATTAATTTTTAAATATATGGACCTGAAATAGAAGATCAACTCACAGCAGCAGGAACCTGAAGCTCATATATATGAACACATTTTATTTTGAAAAGTTTAAAATGAGATGGAGTGACTTCGTGATTTGTTTGACTCTGAATAACTCACATCTATCAATATATTTAGAGAACAACATGATGGAGCATCTAGACTGGATTTGTGTTCTTGTGCAAAACAGAAAACTAGAATGGCAAAAATCTGAACTCTTAAATCTAAAATAGATTTTTGAGAAAAAAAAAATCACAAATACACTAGGTGAAATGACTTTGATGTCAGAATGAAACAAAAAAATGTGAGAACCTGACAAAAAAAATAAAAAATCTACATTTAATAAGAGCTACAAATTTACAGTTACTGTATTTGTGTACACAGCCTGTACTTGCCGTGTTTCTGTCCTGTGGGAGGAAACCCACATCCTGTATGCTAACTCCACACAGATCGCCACAGCCAGGAATTGAACCTGTGACCTGCTTGCTGTGAGGCGACAGCGCTTCCAACTGCAGCACCGTGACGCCTAGTAAACAGAAAAATTACATTTGGACATGACTTTAGCAGAATTTCAGGTTATTATCATTTATAAGCCTTTGGTGGACAGAATCAGGAAAACAAACCACAGATATCTCAGTGGTCTGAGAGTTGGTGGTGAGTGATTGATTGTTGGACCATTTGATATTAAATAAACGAACTTGAGTGGCTGCGGTACAGAAAGAAAAGTGTTTCTCTGCAAACTGGATAGTCTGTGGTCCAGTTCCCTTAGTCTTTACTGTAGATGATCTCCAGTCTTCTGTCTCCCAACGCCTCAATCAGAAATATGTGAGTAGAGGAGAGAGAAAACTTCAGACTGAAGATGTATCAAACAGCTTCATTTTTTAATTTATAATCAGTTCTGGTCAGTCAAGGTCAGTCTCCATGGATGTGCCTTGTCTTCTGTCCTGTGTGGCATCAAGGAGCGGCTCTCAAGCACCAGTCATGGAGAGGAGGCCGTCTGGTTTGAGAACCTCAGGCTCTCATCGCTGCTTTTTCCAGATGATGCAGTTCCATAAAGCCATGACATTCAGCATGCACTGGGGAGAGTCAGCAGGAGGAGAGTCAGCATCTCTAAGTATGAAACTGTAAACCTCAACCGGAAAAATGTAGCATGCTCCTTCCAGGTTGGAATTGAGAGATTAGTACTTTATCTGCAGTACTGAGGGTGCTGCTCCTTGGTGGTAAAGAAGAGCTGAGCTGAAAGGCAAAGCTCTTGAGTGTCTCGTCTATCTAATTCTAAACCTCAAATATGGCCATAAAATTTGAATTGTGAACAAAAAAAAAAAAAACTATATCGATACAAGCAGCTAAAATGAGTTTTGTCTGTAGGGCGGCAAGACTCAGCCTTAGAGACAAGAAGAGCTCCATCATCCAGGAACAGCTTAGAGAGACGCTGCTCCTCCTCATCTAAAGGAGTCAGCTGAATCGGATTCAGATGGATGGATGGACAGCTGTGTGTAGTTGTTCAAATAACAAAAATACAATAATGTCACATCAGGAATTCTCAGGAAAACGTGTGATAATTGCAATTTATTTTGATAAATAAATACAAAACAGAGACCTTCAACATAAAAATAACATCATCTGGGCAGAAGAGTGGTACTTAATCTCCCAGATTAGAAAAAAAAAAAAAGTCGTAGGTAATCTCAGCGCTATAATGAGCACCTTCTGCTAAAACAGGCATTGTTAGGACGCCTTGGCAGGGGTCCTTTAAGGCCTGCACTTACAAACAAGCACAAGTGTTTAATTATAGCAGCTACATTTGACAATTTAACTTAAAAAAACACACACAACAGATTGCCAAATTAACAGTTGTGCTGCCATCCACTGTGCTCATTATGAATATACACCCAAACACACACACACACACACACACACACACACACACACACACACACACACACACACACACACACACACACACACACACACACACACACACACACTCTCTCACACACACACTCGTAAGAAAACCAACAATACAGCTTCTCTCTGGTTAAATACTTTCTTTAAATTAGCAGAACCTGCAGTGTCCTTTAGAATCCGGTTCACACTCCGCTGTACGCTCCAGCTGTTCGTTCGCTCAACCTCAACCACGTGATCAGGTTGTATAGAATGTGTAGATAAACCGAAGCACTGTACAAAACTTTACAAAACTCAGAGGTCTCACTGCTGTTTTACACACCGGTCTGTGTGATTCAGTTAATACAAAATAAGGGTTATTAAATACACAAACCAATGGGAACGTTTGGACTGAACAGATGGACTCAAACAATACTGATGCTTTTTAAAAACATCACAATAGTTCTGAAAATACAACCTGCTGTGAAAATAGGAGGAGAGTTTGGAGGTACATTAACCATGACCCCCCCCCCAAAAAAAAAAAAAACTATTAAAGTATGAATTTAATAAAAAGATGTTCAGGGACATAGAAAAAAAGTGTTTTATCTGCAAGCTAACAGTAAGAAACCCATGTGGTTAGAGGCAGGAAGTGACGTTTTTCCGGATTTTTTACAGCATGAACATCAAACCAACAGACAATAAAACACACACCTGAACATTTCGCTATACGTTAGGAGAGTGAGTGAGAATCTGATCGTGTTTATGTCAGGAATGACTAAAACTGATGCCCCCAGTCAGCCGAGGCACCAAAAGCAAAGCTCTAGTGTGTATAAATCTCTCTTCTATCACTTCACACGATTCAAAACAAAACTCAAAGATACAACATTGCTTACTGAACATGAAACTGGTTCATCTGTGCTATAATTTACAAAAGTGCTTTCCTCTTCGACAGCATCTCTTTGATTTGAGTACAGAAAAAAAAAAAAAAGAGTCTGTACCGTAATACTCCAGAGAACGAGCCTCGGTATTACATAAGGTCTTTTTTTGTGTGGTTGTTCATGTCTTTCAGTTGTTTCCACTTATATGTCCTGAGAATAGCAAAAGTTATCTTGAGGAAAATCCACTTGTGACCCTCAGCTTAGCTGAGTTCTTTATTATTTTTTTATTTATTCGATTGGAAATATCAAGTCATCACCAGCCAACAGTCTGTAGAGTCTCTGTTGAAGATTTGTGGAAAACTGCACAAGGAAACAGGACACAGTATTGCTTTAGCAGCTCTGGCTTTGGAGAGTCTTTTCGTTGGGCGTCCTTGGAGGACAGAGTGGTACAGGGTGGAGAGGACAGGTCTCTGTCTCCCACCGGTCCTTAGTATGAGTCGAGGTTTGTCCTCTGGGACTATGAACCTTCACACCTGGGTGGATTTGACTCGTCGCAGAGGCTGTCGCTTTTCAGGGTGGGCGGGGCAGGGGGCGGGGCGTTCACTGGGCAGGTCTAGACTGCGCTGGTGAGACAACGCTTTGAGGGGAGGAGCACATCGGGCGGGGCGGGGGTCGGGGTTGGCTGATGGTCATGTGATCTCAGAATACGGTAGCCCTGGAGCCTGACAAAAGGACAGAGAAGAAAAGAGAATCAAAAATTAAAACAGCAAAAGATTTTTAGTTATTGCCACCATGGAAATATTGTGTGCAATTTCAAGCAAAATCATAAGATCATCTACAATCTGTGGATGACTCTCAGCTATACTGACAGGACTAATTTAAAGGGATGTGGCGTCCTGTTATTTATCTACAGTAAGGACCACACCCACTAATGACATCACTCATTATGGTGGAGTAATACTGGTCAGTCAGATCAGGAGATACACTGCTGCTAAACGGTGACAAATCGGCGACTCATTTTGGGGTTTTTAAAACAACTCTTGCTCAAAAACATATTATTAAAACACTTGTAAACCTCTACAATTTATTAGTTTAGTTTATGCCGTTTATGCTGCTGTAGTAACACCTGCAGTAGAAAGGAAAAGGGGACGTTGTTAAACGAATAGTATAAATGACCTCATGAAGGTTTACAATCAGATAATATTGCATTATTAACTCAGTATGACTTTTATGAGCAAGAGATGTTTTAAATATCTCAAATTAGCTGTTAACTTGTCGGCAATCTGCAGCAGTGTCTCTCCCAATCTGAATATACCTGTATGAGCACTTCCTGTTTCTAGAGTCTCTGCTCGCTTTGAGTGATGTCACTGGTGGGTGTGGTCCTTACTGTAGATCAATAACTGATAGAACGCCACTTCTAGAAGACCCATACATCCCTTATTAAATAAAAAAATTATAAAAAAGATCATTATCTGGAAATCAGACGGAGTTATGACCATTGTCGTGTTGTTGGTTGATGTCATTTTGATTTGGGTTTGTTCCAAAAGTTGATCAGTTGTAGATGAACGTGCAGTGAGTGCCATCTGAACATTTCAGTAAACTTCACCATGAGATATTACGTAAAAAGACAAATGACCAGACACAGGAAATGTGTTAGGAGTCATCATAAGAAACTGATTGATACAAAAAAAAATAAAAAATCTGAGACAGAACAATCTAAGTCTCGCTCAGATGCAGAGTAATGAGAATCAGGACAGAACTAAAGACAGCACCAAGCACACTGTAATGTCATTTTTTTTGCCGTATCAGTTTAATAACACCCCCCACATTTCTGTTTCCCACCCTTACCTGGAGGCCACTTAACTTTTCAAGTGGACTCTCCACGCGTGGCAGGCTGAGGAGCGGTATCCCAATGGGGGGGTCTGGACGCTGCGGGGGCGGGGGAGTCGGCCCCGCTATCTCAGTCGCCTTGAAATTGTTGATCACGCACGACACCTGTGGGAGAGCAGGCAGAGAGGGATTAAGAGAAATCACTACAGAGATTTTCTAGAGCGCTGAGATTTAAGCGTGTCCTCTGTCACACGCCTCCTGTAGGCTTTGATCATCCATCATCTTCCCACATAAAAGTTCTGTCTGCATCCTGATCCTGTATACGTCACAAAAATATATTTAAACATAAATGCCTTAAAAAGTTTTTAATTTAAATAGTACTATAAAACCTGCAGTAAACACTTTAGCTAAATTCAGATTTGCTGGGAAAATATAGCTCCACCTGTGATGTACTTATTGTTGTGCAGGGTATTTTTATACTTTATTTTTACTAACTTAGCTGGTATTATCAGGTTGTCATGGATACCGCAGTATGAATGACACATCTTGAAAATGAGCATGTTCTGATAACATTTACAGCTGGCGTAGCGATGTGAGTGGAGGAACTATATTAACACACGTTTAGCTTTCGCCTCCTCAGAAATCCAGACTTCTACAAGTGGAAAATTTAAGGCATCTGTAAATAAAGGTGCAATCAGCAGTAAACTACCTACAACAATCCAAAGCAAATAACACAGCTTGATTCATTTACTGTAAATACTCTCCACCTTAAAGTCTTATAAATAGCACAATCAGCTGCAAAAATACCAGAGTCTGCTCTTGTTAGGAGCAAACCTGTCACTGCAAGACTCCTTTATTTTAATTTTATGCAGTTTATCAAATATGTAAAACACTGTGTGAAGATATGCAGATATATACTGTAGAATTGTTGGACTAAACTTTGTCAGGTGATATTTATTTTACTCGTCTTTAGCAACAGATCTCATGAACCACTGGATGGATTTTCATGGAGCCATAACTTGGTCATTTTCACAGATCTTGAGCAGAGAGTCATCTTCAATAGCACCCCATGAGTCTGCACAACATTATTCCTCTGATCTCCTGAATCTGCAGCCTGCTATTGAACTCAAAACACAAACATTCACCCTCGTTTTTCTCACCAGGAATGCAGCGATGGCTCCTCCTGTGATGAATCCCGCCAGGATGTCGTTCCAGTGGTTCCTGTGTTCAGTCACTCTCACGACCCCGACCAGCACAGCCAGGGACAGCAGCACCAGGCATAAAGTGGGCTTCATCAGACGGGTCCCTTTGGTCCGGAACACCAAGGTCACGTACATCTGAGACAGAGAGGTTGGTGGAAAAAAATGATTAAAAAAGCCTGAAACTTCACGTGATATCAGCTGAGATGATGAAAAACGGTTCTGGTTTAACAGACGAACAGCTTGATCAAACCACAAGAGGACGCAATCTACAACCATTCTGCAGCAATTACAGCTCTAAAGAAATGGCTTTATGGTTCTTAAAATAACTAAAAAACAAACCCCACAATAAAAAGAACACACTAATGTTTCAGCAGAGTAAAAATACCCGGTGTGAGTTTATTTTTGGTGTTTCATTGAAACCTTTTCATTTTTATTTCCATGAACACATTTATACTAATGAAAGGTAAAAATTGTGATAGTTTAGAATAAAACAAATAAAATGGTTGAGGGTTCATTTTACAATTTGTCAAATATTAGTAGAGTCATTATTCTCACACTGAGTTAAAACAATTATTTGCAGCCAAAAGTAAACTGAAGTAAAAGTGATATTAATGACTTTCCTTCTCAAAGCAGAACAAAAGAATATCTGTTACTTCACAGGTCCTTAAAGGAAGACTTAGAGACATTTAAGACATGATTTGATCTATGGGACAAATTATTTAGCAAAAACGAAACCAAAGTACTGAACCAGAGGGTGGAGAAGTGGGTAGATCTGTAGTCTGGACCACCTTTAGTAACAGTCCGCTGTGATCTTATTGGTCTTTCAGATGGTTGTGAAGGCTCACTCTTCTTCACAATTCTGATTCATTTCATATGTGCAGTTTTTTTTTATTGCATAACTCTCTTAAAGTCACAGTATAGGCACAGCATTTCTATAGGGTCAGAACTTCCGTGCTGACAGCTGGTATGAGGTCTTTCTGGAGTTATAGTATTTTGCATTTGAGGCCCTGTGTGTCATGGTCAGGGTAAATGCAGGCCCCAAGTCCAGAAGGATGGAGGCTGGACAGAGCTCAGGGAGACAAAGGACAAACAAGGCCAGGGACACAACACGAGGGACCGACAGGCAGTGACTGAACCACACGGCATATACTGTATAGGGAGGGAGGTGATCAGGAAGATGAGACACACCTGTGGAGGATTAGTGCAGGACAAAGGAGGAGGAACATGGAAAACACAGAGGAGCAGACAGATAAGACTGTACACAAAGGGGACACGACACTGTGGATTTTGGGGCATTTCTTTACACATTTCAAGTTTGGATTGACAACTGGCCAAAAACACAAAAAGATACACAACAAATTATTTACACTTTCTGTATCTGAAGCCATGGCTTGTCTCTTTATGATCATCTCCCTAAAGACACAGTTTTTAGTAGTTATTCTTTATAAAACACTGTGGGGCAGGAGCACCCAGTGTTTGTGAACCTCTGTAGAGGCTCCATCAGCCGCATCACATTAACTAGACTTCTGACAGGATGAAGTCCCAACAATTAACTGTCACCCTAGTGGTGGCACTGTTTAAATTAGAAGTCTCACTCTTTCTGTCAATTGGGACAACAACCTTGTTAGAAAAGTAAAAGTACAGAATATACTATTTTTTCAGATGTTGGGTTTTTAATAAATGTATATACTATTTATTTTTCTGCTACGTTCCTTTTTTTAAATTTATTTATTTTATTTTGGCTGTAAATACCATTTGATGCTTAAAAAAACTCCATATTATGCAGAAGAGTTAGATTGGACGTTTATCCCACAATGTTCCTTTTTGCACTTTTTTATTCATTTGGGACAATAAAGGTTAAATATAATGTAAGACTTTTCATTCTAATATCCACATATTGTTTAGAATTATTTTATTTTACGTTATTTCAGTTAAGTTCAGTGCATGGGTTAAATTATACCTCTGCTATAGTTCTGCTTCAGTAAAACTAAACACAAAAAACAGAGTTCCTACCACTGTGTAGACGGCTGAATAGAAGCTGAGCGCTGCGTCTTTGGAGGGGAAGGATTTTCGTGCGGACATGACCAGGTACGGGTTTCCTGTGCAGGCTCGATGCTCCGTGACGTACTGCAGCGGAGACTGGCAGCCCAGAGCCGTGTAATTTGGCCTACAGGCCGACAGGAAGTGAGGTGTCTGGTTTCCTGTCACCACCTGACCGGCGTTAGCAAAGATGGTGGTGGTGAAGAGACCGAAGGAGTAAACACCTGGGTTTATAAAAGGGGTGGGGGTGGAGAAAGTAGTGAATAAGGATTATTAGGAGGCAAAAACAAGACGTTGTGTTGAAAATAAATAGTTGATTTTGTTTGTGTAGCAGTCAAAGGTCAGGCAAAAACATCATTCCTGACTTCGGCATGTTATACAAAGATGATGAAAGCATCAAAAGAATACGACATAAAAACAAGAGGAGGAAAAAAATTGGTCCACAGGAGATCGAATGTGACTGACCCAGAAAGCGTACAATCCTGCGGAGGAGAGGGTTGAAATAACAGCAGTCAGCGGTCACTATGGTTTTCTCCTGAGCTCCTTCCGTCTTCACAAAGAAGCTCGTCACTTCCCCGATCAGAATCTGGGACACACACGAAAAGAGACGCAGAAGCATGTTTTAGTCACACATGGAGCTATAAGACAGGAGCTGATCAGCACAGATGAATATTCTGCCTCTTAAATATGGTGCGCAGCAAAATTATTCATGAGTGTTCCTCCCTCGGTCGCGCAGTGATTAAAATTTCCCTCATCATTTGGCTGGATTCATGCTGCTTTCTGCAACCCCAACATAAACACCTCCAATTCACCGTAATCAGACGGAGTGCGTTCACCCGAGTGTCTCACACACCTTTGATTTTTAATCAGTTTGACTTTTTATAAACAATTATTTATGAAATAGCACTTGTTCAATCAGGTTAAACCACAGACCTGAACAAGCTTTGCAAAATGGAATCAAACATTGCCTCCATCTTTTTTTATTAATAGATCTTAAATGTTTATTTTTCACCTCTCCATCATCACACATGCATAAAACCAACATATTTTCTATGATTACAGCCTCAACACATTCTGTGCCCCCAGCGTTCTGGCAGCTGTTTAAATAGCAGCGTGGAGACTTTAAAGTCAAATCAACAGGACCCTGATTTCTTTTGACAGGGGAATAAACTGACTAAACACCAAGCTACGTGTTCCCGGACACCATAGCAGCCTGCTTATGGAATTTGTCTCATCCAGGGGACGTCTGCTGACAGACGTGGATGGATGTAGGTTACATGTTCATGTAAAATGCATGGCTCTGGGGCGAAGAGCGTAGGATGATGCTAATGCGCCAAAGCTCCCTGACCTCGGTGTGACTGATGAACGCTGCTCTGACACTGATTTTACTGACCCAAAACCACCAGAGGAAGGTTCACTGAGAGTTGTGGGACAGTTTATGTCTCTGCTGCAAAGCCCAGAAACACGGAGACTGCTTAGACTGGGACCACTGGACCAATAATAAACAAAATGTTTCTTTTATTAATAACCATTGCAATAAAGTATCATGTTTATTGTTCTTTGGAGCTTAGAACTGTTTCACTGTCAAAAGTAGGAAGTCAAAATTTTATATTCATGCTTTGGAAAATGGAAAAATTCTCTTTGTATATTTTCTTAACAAGTTTCCAAGTAGAGCTTGACCATGCAACAAGAAGAAATGGGACAGAGACATACGTTATATTGCTGCATTGGGTTAAAGTTTGAGACCTTCCAGTGTACCACAGCTTAGGCTTGTTGTTTGTAGCATAACCAGCATTTTGTTCTAACCTGTGACTTTGCTGCCTATGGTGTTCACAGGTGGGTATAAAGAGAAATGACATCATGAAGACTATTTTAAATTGGTATTGGTACTTTAAATGTGAATTTTCAAGGTTTTCCAGCACCTTACATTGGTGATGATTTAGACATGAGCAGTAAATATTTACTCAAAAGGATTACATCATTTCCTCATCTCATAAAAGTATTTATCTCAATGAAGTACAATTACCAGAATGTTTCTGATCAAAGCTGCAGTCTGGAGCATTTTTTATGCATCAAAGTTTTATAAATGTTTCAAATGATAGTTCAGTTTTAAACTATGATATATATAATTCCACAACATTTATTATTCTTCTGGACTCCCTCCTTCCTCCTGTAGACCCTTTTGAATTCACACTGACTGGCGACATTTTTAAGCCAATAGAATTTGTTTCTGCATTGTTGGCTGTCAATCAATGTGCATGTGCATCATGCAAACCTGTAAAGGTGGGGCCGTGCACAGGACGCTCCATGTCTTCCTGTTTACAGTCGCCATACTGGACGAGCACGGCCGTGGATTTGCTAAAAACTTAGTCATTCCCCAGCTACTGAGGGCTACATCAACTTCAGAAAGCAAAACAAAGAACATTCTGGTGACTAGACCGGAGTGATGAGTGTGCACAATTGTAGAGGTGGAAATAAAGGGAGTGGGAGGAGGGATGTTTTGGGAGGGGCCTTAGTACGATGGATTCAAAAAGTTATCTCTCACTGAAATACTCCAGACTGCTTTAACCTGAACATTTTTATTCAAGAAGTAAAACTTCCACATGGAAGATCTATGTGATCAATACAGTAGACGTAACGCTGGTGCACAAAGGAGAGTAGTGGCAGAAGGAACTGGTATGTACGGATTACATTTAGCACACCTGCACACCGCTCATGTGCAGCCCTGCCTATATTGCTGCACCATATAAAAAAACTATATTCAATGCTGAGCTGACTATATGTGTTACAATAAATCCACCTTTACTTATTCCTCCCCTCTAGTTTAATCTTTGTGTTATTCACAACACTATGTGTTTCAGCATGTCATCCACTATCATCTAAAGTGGATCTGGGCTCCAGTGAAAGTCCAAAAAAGCATTAGAATGTAGATTATGAATGCACAACCCTTAAAATTGTAATACGAGTTATTGCTGTCCATTGCAATACTGATATTGAGACGATACATGCTTAATAGATTTTTCAGCCTTAATGCTGTCAAGAACAAAAAGGAAATACTCCACTGACATGCAGCACTGAGAAAAAACAAGCAATGGCAGCTTCTACTAAACACTGAGGTACTAACAGTTTGATATGATAAAGCATCAGTGCTGCAACTCTTTTGCATAGCATAACATAGCATAGCATAGATTATGCAATTTAATTTTTGGGTTATGGCTGAGTAACTTGTGGTATTGAGGGATATGTGATGTTTCAAAGCTGCTGCAGGATTTACAGACATGACATCAGTGCCAGCTTGATGTTGCATGATGATTCTTACAGCTGCGTATCTCAGTGATGTAGAAACACACAGCCGGTCTGCTAAACGGTGACAGGAGTTTAGCTAATGGAGCAAACTGATCATCAGAACTACGACCTTCTCAGGTGTCTGCTGTGTTACGTCAACTTAAGCCAGTCTAGATTAGTGATTAGATTGTGTTTTAAAAAGAAGAATTAGTAGAAACGCTACAAGGAAATACCTGAGAATCAAATGACCAGTCTAGTGTTTTTGTATCATTGTGCTAATGTGAGCTAAAAGGATAAATATTGTATTTTCCTTCTAAAAACATGCTGGATGTTCAACTGTATCCAGATATATTGAGTTTGCTAATAACTAGAAACAGATCCTAATAGAGAAACACTGTGAGGTGTGAGAGGAGTGTAATCAAGTCATTCACTCTAAAATCAATTGTTTTGTAAATAGCTGTAAATTCATGCATTAAAAAAAATGCATGTATTCTAATTAAGTCATGTTTCTGGCAGTTTATAACAATCCCTGAAACCTGATAATTGCATTAACCTGTGACAAGATACGTACATAACAACTTTAACGCAAATCTTTTCAAAGGAGAAACATTTTCTGATTCCAGAATAAAAAATGTCTTGTGAATTGTTGCTGAAGCTACAAATCAAACGGCAGCTGAAATGATGAATCTTCAGGTAAAATCATCTTCAAAGGCTGAGAGGCACGTGGCTGATTGGGAAATTGTTTAATCAAGAACCCAGTTCAACTGATCGTTTATCCCCGATGTCTGGCTGATTTTAATTCCTGTAATTACCTTATAAGGCCTTTCCTGTCATCTTCACAGGTGAAGCTGTATTCAGGCTGCATAAAGCGATCATATCAGGTGTTTTTTGTTGTTGTTGAGTGAAGCATGTGATGCTAATATTTCCTGTGTCTGTTCTATAATAAATAACTGCTGATTTGAAGTCCCTGAACTCTACTGACTTCTAATTTCTACTAAAATCTTTAGAATAATTGACTGAATTTCCCAGAGGACATTTTTTCCCGAGGGATCAAAAAAGTTATCATTTGGAGTGAAGAACACTGAAAATTCAACACTGAATGTGATCGCTAGCTAAGGTTAATGATTATTGATAATTAATAAACAGACCAGACTTTGTGAAAACCTTTTGATGCAGGTTGACCTCGGTGCTGTCACAAATGGAGAAACAATTCCTAACATTTCAAGCTTGACAAGATATCCTTAAGTACATTTCAGATTATCACTGGGCAAATTAAAGCTACAAATGTCTGTAACAGTTAAAATATTACACAAAGCTGCTGAATTTCAGCAGATTTTCTAGAAAAAGAGGATTAAATAAAGATCTAACAAAATGATAGAAGTGTAGCTGTTTTGGCCAAATTTATTTAATGATGTCATGCATACTTTATTATAAAAAACTGTGTTTTTATTGTGAACAACTTCCAGCTACAGCATCACATTTGAGCTGAACATCTGTTACCTGTTATGTTCAATTTGTTGATTAGCTGTGTTGCCATCTTGAATTGAGCTGACCTCAAAAGGTAATAGATTTACATCCATTGATTACTTAATGAAAGTTTTATTGAAATCTATCTGGTGGTTCATGAGATATTTTGCAATTTATTTGCTTGGAAGAGGATTTTTGTGTGAGCTCAGTCATAAAGGATTATTCTCAAAGTTTGTGATGGTCTAGTGCCTTGCTGCAGGCACTTTGGCAGATTAGGTGGGAGCCAGACATGAAACAGCTGGATTACACGAAGCTCATTTTTACCCCTAAACTGATGTTACCTTCTGCCTGTGATAAAAAATGATTTTAAAATAATCTTACAGATGATTTTCAGACTGTTTGTGATGCTTGTGGATCTGCTGGTCCTGATTAAACCAATTAACCCATTAAAACCCATTTCCTGTGATCTGACATGTGCTCTCAAGCTCTGATTGTGCTAAATATCCCTCGAGGTTATTTGTGCGATTTATGTGAGAACTGATAATATTCAGAAGTTCATGCTGAACTTTGCAAAACAAGCATTTGTTTGTGAAATACTGACATTTTTAAAGCTAACAACGTACCATACCTGTGGTATGTACACAATGTAAGACTCAAACCTTAACGGCACAGATTCATTCACGTTTACTGATTCATTCACTGAATCTTCCTATCGCTGCTTAAACAATGTATTAACTGTTTTAATGTGGTTTAAATTATATTCGAGAAAACTTTTTCAGTCCACATAAACCATTACTCTTCAACATCAGAACCACTTAATTATGGAGTTCCTCAAGGTTGTGTTTTAGGTCCAGTCCTATTCTAATTATAGCCTTTAGGGTCCATTCTTAGAAAAGACTGTTTGCAGGATATATGATTTACCCGTAATAGTAAAATAATGTATTAACTTAAGACCTTATTATCCTTACCAGACTTTGATGAAGTTAAAACAGAAGATAGATGACCCTTTTAGTTTTACTGGGCCTCTTGTACCAATAATTTAGTCCTCTGTAAAAAACCTTAGTGTGACTTTAGACAACTTCTTTAAATATAATCAACAAATGAGCTGATTGGCTGCCTGTCCAATCCAGGATGTCAGTAGTTATTAGATTTAAAGGTTCATAGTGGTCTGGCCCCATCCCATAGAATAAATACATCATCGCACCTCATCTAGAACACTAAGGTCAAACAACTAGATCCTGTTACTCTAGATGTTCCTCGACCTGCATCAAACTTAAAAGTGATCCCACCTCTGCAGCAGCTGCCCCTAATCTGTGGAACAATCTTAAGATCTGCACTGAACCTTAGAGTAATTAAAGACCCACTTCCCTTCACTGGTGGTCAACTCAAGTAGAACGTTTATGTTTTTTATTACATTTTAAAGAACATTTTCCAGTTTTTTGTTTATTCTAATAATTGTCACTGGTATAACACTTTGTCATTAGTTTTTAATAAAGTAAAGTATAAAAATCAAATTCTTATTGACATATTTTTACAAAACAAAAAAGCTCCTCTGAAATCAACCCAGTGAAATCAATTCAATTTTTCCTCACATTTAGCAGCAAATAATGATTTTAAAAGTTGTTTGAAGCTTTATTTTCGGGAACTCGTAACAACAAGCCCTGTCTTTCGGTCTCATTGACTATTTTTGACAGCTCAATGAAAAAGGCAGCTGAGAAGAAGAGAAACATCATTCATGCCTCTCATGTTAAATTTTTCATTCAACACAAAGAAGCCATTCTTTTGAGCTCCTGAAGGGGTGACATTTACTAATAAATTTAGAGAGACTTGGGGGCACGAAGGAGGAATAAGACGGGTATAGATGACATCTGATGAAACTAAAACGTGTATTTAGGTTTTACATTGAAATGAATGAGTAATGTATGATAAACAGAATCTCATCATTATCTTGCCCTGTCCACTCCTTTACTGTAACTTTTCTAAGCCACTCCTGAAATAAACGTTCACACCAGGGTTTAATGGGGAGGCTAATGGATCGTAAAGGACAACAGTTCTTCACGCCCACATACTGAAAAGTCTTGACCACAAGGTCAACCCTGCTGCTTCTTAGACCAGCCATTTTTATTCCAGTTAACGGTTTATACCATAAACCAAATCGGTTTACCTTAATCTAAGCACAATGCAGACCATGTGACCAGAAACAGCCGGTGTTGGGAAAACAAGTGACACTAACAGCCTGAGCTCATCTTTATAAAAACCTCTGCATGCCTGTGACATATAATCACCAAATAATATAGAAAGTATGAAAATGATATTTCAGTGATTCATTTCTCCCCTTTAATAACACAAAGTAGGTTGTATTTTATATAGTTGAGAGCCTGATTAGTCACATTTACTACGACGTTTAACTTATAAGGATCATGAATCCATTGAATGAGCAACACATCCTGTGGGTAACTCTACAAAAACGAGTCAAAATCTGCTGTTATAGTCTCCTGCTGGTGTCTTTATAGATATAAAAAATATACAAATATGATACCTGTTTTTGTTCTTTTCTTTGAAAAATGCTCTCCAGGTTTTAGATGGAACTGCCTTACTGGTCTCAGAACATGTGTAGGAGATGTGTTAATCCTCTACTGTAGTAGTTTTAGATAAAAATAAGGTCAAGAATCTTTTTGTTTATTCTTAGGATGTGAGTTGTTGTCTTGGCAACATCAAACAGTGGAAAATGGAGTTCATTTAATGTGCTGAGTGTGGTCAGAGATGTTATGTGAGTATCTGAAATAAAATCACATGTATTTACTGCTTTAACCTTTAAGTCTAAATTGTTCTTTACTTTATAATTAATTTGGAGCAATAACGGGTTTAATAATAATGTAATAATAATAATAATAATAGGACAATAATGACATACGTTAGCAATATTTTTTATTCAAACATCTCTCTATTTTACATTTCCTTTAGGTTTTGTCTGTTTTTTTTTGTGGTAAATTCAGTGCTTCAGAATGATTTAGGAGGAAAAATTGACCACAAAAACAATAACGAGCAGTTTTAAGACATGAACATTAAATATTTTCATAAAACATTGCAGACACAATTGTTTGCATATTTACATTTTGGAGAAACATCATAAACAAAAATTCCTCAGCATTTCTTTTTATCATCTTTTATTCCTATCTTGACTCAACAAAGTGTTGTTTCTCATCTTTTATACATGCAGTGCTTTTGTCTCAGTGGGTGGGGGGGGGTTCCTATGAAAACACGAGCTCATTAACCTGAGTCATGGTATTATCCTGGAGTTTTAACCCGAGTCATGGTATTATCCTGGAGTTTTAACCCGAGTCATGGTATTATCCTGGAGTTTTAACCTGAGTCATGGTATTATCCTGGAGTTTTAACCCGAGTCATGGTATTATCCTGGAGTTTTAACCTGAGTCATGGTATTATCCTGGAGTTTTAACCCGAGTCATGGTATTATCCTGGAGTTTTAACCCGAGTCATGGTATTATCCTGGAGTTTTAACCTGAGTCATGGTATTATCCTGGAGTTTGAACCTGAGTCATGGTATTATCCTGGAGTTTTAACCCGAGTCATGGTATTATCCTGGAGTTTTAACCCGAGTCATGGTATTATCCTGGAGTTTTAACCTGAGTCATGGTATTATCCTGGAGTTTTAACC
>SSNR01000310.1:476614-506882 GCA_006937965.1 Callopanchax toddi | reverse complement strand
GGATTTTGGCCACTGATGCGCAGGGACATCACAGATTACATTCAGGGTTGCCTGGTTTGTGGTCAACATCAGCCCTCAAACCCCAACCACAGAGCCCCTCTTCAATCCAGGGGACCATCTTCACCTTGGTCCGACCTGCAGTTTGATTGGGTGGGCCCCCTCACAAAATCCAGTAGGGGTAATAAGTACTTTCTGACTGTAACCTGTGCGTTCACCAAATGGGTGGAGTGTCTGCCTGCACCCTCAGACACGGCTCAAAACACCGCCGTGCTGCTGATGAATCACATCTTTTCCAGGTTTGGCCTTCCCTCTCGGGTTAACTCCGACAGGGGCACTCACTTCACCTCTGAAGTGATGGAACACCTGTGGCAGATGTTAGGCGTGAAGGCCAACTTCCACGTTGGTTACCACCCCGAATCGTCTGGCCAGGTTGAAAGGGCGAACCGCACAGTGGTTTCTATTCTGAAGAAATATGTCTCAGCTAACCACAGTGACTGGGATGTGAAACTTCCGTTGGCGCTGATGGCTATCAGAGCCACGCCCAACGAGTCTACAGGTGTCTCTCCATTTGAGATGATGACCGGTAGGCAGATGACACTCCCACTTCACCTGCTCTATGGGCCTAGGGACTGGGAGGCTGTTCCAGCTCACACTAATGAGAAGTATCTAAAAGACTTAAAAGGACATCTACAGTCCGCCTTCTCCTTTGCTCAAACAAATCTGAGTAAAACGGCTGAAGGTAGGAAAGCTTATTATGACCAAAAAGCTTCACATGACGAACTCCGGGTGGGTGATCGGGCTTGGTTTTACGACTACGCGCCTAGACCAGGGCAGACAAAGGTCGGCTCTGGTAGACTCGCTAAAAAGCTTCTCCCAAAGTGGAAAGGGCCGTTCCGTATAACCGACAAACTCTCACCCGTCGTTTACCAGTTACGGATCCCTAAGGGTCCGAAAGAACCCGTCCTCAAGTGGGTTCACAGAAATCAGATCAAACCTCACAAAGTCCGCTTCGGTACCTCTGAGCCGTCGCCAGGTTCAGAGGGTGATGTGACTTGAGGCCTCCCAGGTTTCCACCTGTTGTCCCCTTTTTCGGTGTGTGTGGCGTGAATGTGTGTCCACGTTCATGTCCTCCCTTTTAACCATGTGTTACTAACCATGTGTTTTTATGGGAAACAGACCTGGTTGAGCTGCTGACGTCGCCTGCTGTACTCCAGTAAGCTGTGCGTCCATCCTGGTAAACANTGTAGCGCTGGCAAAGCGTTACTATCTCTCTGATTTCTGACATCTGGTTCACCACCACAATAACTCATCTTTTTCCTAATAACTTGGATTAAAATGACTCTTTTATTATGTTGTAACCTGAATCAACATTCCTTCCAGGACCGGTCGTGTCGGAAGACTAAGAAGATTTCCTTTAATTAATAATTAAACTTAAGAACTCTTTGATGTCTCATTCTAAAAGACACTACCTTTAATCCACTGTCCAGAAATGTCTTAATGTGATTAATTCATTTTCTTCCAGTATTCATGAATGTTGATGTTGCATCAGTATTATTTTATGATTTCTACTTTTGCTAAAAGGTTAAAACATATTAGTAATCCATTAAACTTCCTGGGTTTCTAATGACGAGAACCACGTGACTTGGTAACTCTTTCCCCATTGGGCCACGCGTCCAAAGTGCCCTCTGTCAGCTTCCTGCCTGGAAGCTACCGAGAGCTCTTCAGTTCTCGTCAACCCCTCGACGAGAGAACACGGCCTCCGTTTTCCTCCGCTACACGGAAGGCCTTGATGCCGACCGAGCTCGTGAGTAACCAGCCTCACCGGTTGAGAACATTGCTCCGGCTAAGAAGCCAGACACCATCGGTCTGCTTCTTTCCACCTGCCATGGGAAAGCCGGTTAGCCTCTGCACCAGCCGATCATGGAGCCGCTGATACCGACTCGCTCAGACACCTCCGGGCCCCCGGGGATCACCGAGGCTCGTCCGATCAGCGAACGCACCGACGAGCTTCCTCCGTCTCTCACGCCGAGGCGATCTGGAGCGGTTCAGCAGGTACCAACCCGACCTGGTAAAACCGAGGCTATTGATAAATAACACTCGATCCAGTTAGCTCAGCTCCCCTCCTTTCTAGCCGAGATCCCTAGATAATAACATATCACGGGCTCTCGTCATTAACTCTCAGCTTAATAACATCAGAAGAATCTCTTAAGATGCAACTACCTACCTCACATCTGTCTGTTTATTCAATCTGTTTTCTTTAATAAAATAACTGAAGTCTAAGTCAGCTTCTGGGTTATACCTTTCAAATATACGTACGTAGGTCTCCCTTTGAATCAAAGAGAATCTAGAAAGCCTGCATAACCATCAGTTTAGTGAAGGTAGCTAACAGTGCTTAGCATAAAACCGACAAAACTAAGCTGATAACCTTGTAGAAGTGTGTCCGTACTATAACGATAAAATCAGGTTATATTACGCTACAGTACACATAAAAAGAGTTTTTTATAGAGCATCAGCACTTAGGAGTATAACAGTGTTGAGAAATAAGGCTGGATGCCGTACACAGAGTGTATTTTTCACACATCACCAGTGTGTTTTGTCCACAAAACCAACATATTCTGCTTCTTAGAACTGTCTCTCTGATCCCTGAGATCTTTTCTATTCAACATTTTTTATTTCAAATTTGTAAAAAAAAAAAAAAAATCAACAAGCATCTTGTCGCCCTTATTAATTCTGCAGGGACAAAGACGTGTTTCAGCTCCTACACAAAGACAGACCACGCACAGACAAAGACGCATGAAGCGAAACACAAGCGTTCATAGGAAAAACAGACCTGCTTAATCTCCTTCCTAAAGCAGCTTTATATAAACGCCACATTCTGAGTAACAGCTACAGTCGTCATCAAAAGATGCAGCATCAACAGCTGGTTTGACGTCACGACATATAAGCTCACGGGAGAGGAAATGCATGCCAGCGTAGCGTTTTATTGTATATTTTTTTGCAGATGTGTGAGAATTTTCATCATTATTGGCTTGAGGAGATGATGATGAGGAATCCGTTTATTTATAGTGGATTTGATTGAGTTCGGTGCGTTTATCTCTGAAATGTATTTTTAGTGAAAATTCTTTTCACTAATCCACCTGCTGAACAATAAAAATCTACACGGAGCTTTTGCACACATCACATGACATCTGTTGATATTGGAAGCAGTGCACTCTACTTTGAACACACACACACACAAAAGCAGCCTCCTCATACACTAGTGATGGTAACCATGACAATGTAACTGCTTCAGCTTCAGCATCACCCACTCTCTCCATCCATCTCCTCCTCTCCATCTCACCCTGCCTTTATTCTGCTCTTTGTAGGGCAGCTTTCCCAGGTCTTTGTGGAGGAGAAACCAGGTTACTAAAAACATCTTCTCCTTCTCTGTTTTTCTATCTGCACACAAATATAAATTGTCCTTACTTGCCTTTGCGCCGCTATCGAGAATCCTTTCTCGCAGCTTAAATCTTGTTACACTCCGTAAGGTTTCGCCTGCAGTTTGAGATATGACCCCAATATTCCTCTTTTTCTCATTCCTTAGCGTTTTCCTCTCTATATTTGAGCCTTTCTCCTTGTCCTTGCCCTATTTATTGCTCTATTTGTCATCATCTCCACCTCCTTATATTCTTTCTTTTAATGAGAAAAGGAGGGATGCTTGATCAGTGTGGGAGGAGACCTTGCAGCTAATCTTCCACAGCATGAGCAGGATTAGGGTTCTCATCTTCGGGTTAGAACATGCCTTAGAGGCTATCAGAGAGGGACCAGATAGGCGGTCAGGCGTATCCACACGGGGCTACACGCCCTGCCATCTTCATCTCTCAATCCTCCACACAGGGTGTGATTGGCAGTGGCAGAGGAAAGCTGTGATTATCCCTTATTATCCCTGCCCCTCTTTTCTCTGCTCCATCTCATAAGCATAGCTGAAGTCTTTAGATGTGAATTTCTCTGCGTCTAAGACTTTCTCAGAGTCACTTATTCGGAGCACAAAACAAAGAAGAAACAGAGACACGATTGACCTTTTGGCTACGCAGATTAGAGCTCGTTTATCATCGCTTTTTGGAGCAAAATCCTTTTTTCAGGATAAAATTTTAGGAAGATTTCATGAGGAAGGGTTGTTACACACTGATAAACCAAAAGAACACAAACTACAACCTGTCCCACATCAATTAAAACAGGATTATGTGACTAATGTCATGTCCTCCCTGCAGCTCCAGACTCTCTCCTGCTTTTTCTCTTTAGTGTTTCAGATGCAGGACGGTTCTTAGCAATTTAACCTGGGTTTAACCTTTAAATTCTTGATTTTTCTGCTCTAAATAATTGAGAGTTTTTACAAGCAACATATGCATTTCATAACATTTAAAATGAATCGCCTCTTTTCCAGTGGTGCCTTCAGGGCACTGGCTCAGCAGCAGGGAATTCTGAGGTTCACAGTCTTATCAAACAACTTTAAACTAAATGACATGACTGTGTAAAATTAAATCTGCTGTTTTAAATCATCAGTTTTAGGTTCAGCGCTGACAGAGTGGACCAGTTTTACTTTATTTTGAATAAAAAACCCAGTAAAAAGTGATGTTCTCCGACCTGAGGAGAAACATCCTGGTCTGCAGGCTGGAGAGCATGGAGCAGGTCAGAAAAACAGAACCACCACAAACAAAAGAGGACAAAACTACATGTGCAGCATGTCAGTGACTAAAATAATTATCTGCAGGTGAAGCTTTGGGGCAGTCAGAAGACTTACTTTCCATAGAAGTCAATAGAAAACCTTTTAGTTTACTTTTATGACTCGGTAACGACACTGGAATGCCATGAATTAATTGGATGGAGTTGGATCATTTTTGCATCAGTTAACATTTGTAGCAACTAAACACCTCTGCAACTTAGCTTAGCCGCTATTAATAATACATTTTATAGGTTTATCATCAAGAAAACAACAAACAATTAATATACATCAGCAATAACTGATCAGATGATAAAGGATGCAGGTTTTCTGTCTTTGAGGGACAGCAGCAGTCTAATCATTTTAGACACCCTCTAATGTTTGGCTGCAGCATACTGGATGTCCTGCCCCCTTTATGGAAGTAAATGGGACATTTTCCTGATTAAAATCTAAAAATACAACTCAGATAATTGTTTTTGCATACTGTGTTGATGCATAGCTGTCACCTTGCTGCTGTGTGTTTTTCCTAATTTTCTAACTCATTTTTCTAATCTGTTTAGCTGTAATTTGATGCTTAAACGCCATGATTATGTGCAGATGAGGAGGTGGGACTTCCTCACATCCTAGGTGCTCTGATTTCAAAAGGCGCCTGCCAACGGGATGTTTTTGTTTCTTTTTTTTTTTTAGAATGGAAGAAGACAGAGACCTTACTGTTACGATCTCCCATCTTCAGCACCCGATCCTTCCTCCTGTCAGCTCCAGCTGACAGCTCCGCCCCCTGTCTCCAGAGCAACGCGCCGGGCTCGCACAGCTGCAGGAAATTCCGCTATCAGCTCGGCGTAGTTAAAAGCAGGGAGCGGTCAGCCATTCGGGGGGAAACTGACCCTTTCAGGGGACGTAACATACGTCTACGTATAACCAGTCCAGGCAGACGGGCTCAGGACCACCATGATCCTAAAACACTGAGAGGATTTGGGTCAAACTTCAGTTTCTGAATTGAAATTCGTTATAAGACACACACACGTGCTCTAGAGAAAGACTGAGGTCTAATCGGATGTATTTGGGATAAAAAAAAACCCTTTGATCTTCATCACTTTGCTACCATGATCAGATCGGAGCATCGTGATTGTTTTAAATCCAGAGCACGGCGCCTTCTCAGCAGGAATAAAGTGGCTTCTCTGCACCCGGACACCGAGGTTTCCACGGAGCGAGGATTCTAGAAGGCATCTGGTGACTCATCCTCCATCTTTCTCCTGACTGCAGAGTGAGTTCTGCCTCACACAGTGACAAGTCACAGGACATCATGTCCAAACTTTGCTGCCGTTTTAGCCCCGACCCACTCAGTTCTCTGTTTCTATCGTTTTCCAAATCGTGGTGGGATTTGATGGGATTTTAAAAGGTCACAAGGAACAAAAAGATCAACATTAATGAGCAAAAATGACTAAAATATGATCTGAAATAATCATGAAGAGAATTAAAAAAGACAGAAAGTTTATACAGAGATGGGATGTGTTTCATATAAGACTTATTAGTCAAAGTACAGAAAAAGATTCAACCATGAAGAGATGCAAATTAATAAAACGTGTGACCAAAAGTGATTAAACTGAGACACACAACAGGATGAAAATTAGCCGTGAATGAATCAAAAAAGTGTCAAAAATAAACAAAGTGACACAAAAACAGACAAAACTAACAGAAAACAAAACAACCAGAGATCAAACCTGATTGGTTTTCATTCCCTTTTCCTGTCTCACTTCTTCATCACATGAGGGGAATATATAGATTATGGGGAATAATCGATTTTCCCCCCATAGTCCTTCAATGTAAGTGTTGGAAATTTAGTGTCAAGTTTTGACAAAACAGCAGGTGAATTTCACCAACATCACTTTTGGCCTTTTTCCTTTTCTGTAAAAACTTTGTGAAAAGACTCTGACGACCTCTGATCCCCTAACAATCCATCCATTGTTCGCAAAAAAAGAGAGGAAATGATGGAGGAGTTTCAGTGTGACATCTTTTCTTCTGTTCTGCTAAATCCTCTTCTCTTCATTATTCAAGCAGGATTGCTCCAAGGCTTAACTAGATGCAAACTTCTGGTCAATTTGCATGTAGGCATATTCTGGTTGTGTGTGTGTGTGTGTGTGTGTGTGTAAGGGTCTGTACGTCCTGTGCACTTTACTATTTCTGATAAAACATAAAGAGTAATAATCATCATTTAGTCAAAAATAAAAAAAGATGCATAGAAAAACTGATCCTGATCCAGTCTATCAGGACACCACTGCATCCTTACTTTACAGTGTGTGATTGCACATTTGTTTCCACGATGTGTGTGTGTGTGTGTGATATCTTTTGTGCGTCTTGTCAAAGATGACAACTCTGATTACAATAACAAAAGGAGGTAAATTTAGAGTAGAGAATGCCTTTAAATGAGAACAAGGAAAGCCTGGATTTTCTGAACAACATAATTTGTTAACATTTCCATAACAATCGCGCTGTCAGGGAACGTGATGAGAGCCATTTCAGTACACGAGAACTCTGCTGCTGCTCACCTCACCCACAGCCACCCGCAATTTGAATCTGCATCTGTCTGCACCGGCACCGAGAGCAGAAAAGGAGACCAATTTCCACTTCCAAGTGTTTAGAACTGGGAGGGGGGGGGGAAGGCGTTGCCGGCTGCAGTTAGAGCTGACATTTCCACATCATTTCTGAGATCTAATCAAAAAGATTGGAGTCACATAACTATGCTGCAAACTACCAAAGCAGGCGGGCTGTTTGGAGGGCAATTTAGTCATCTTAGGACTCAGTGACAGAATATTTACCGAGTTCTGGAGGAAAGTGATCAATTCTGTTTGTTTTGACAACGAAAACACAGCCGTGTTTGCCTCTGGAAGTAACAAGCTCAGTCACTGAGCTCCAAATACTGTCAAATTACCAAACCTGATGTGTGATGGTATGATGCTCGCAACTGTATGAAGCAAAAAAAAAAAAAAAAAGGAAGCATTAAGATTCTGCTCATTTGAACCTTTGTTACTTTTAGCCTCCTTCCCAAAACCTCCCCCAAAATTTAAGATATCGTGTAAAATGTCAATGAAAGCAGAATGCAACAATCTGCACATATTTTACTCTCAATGCTGCAAACCAGTTCAGCACGAGTCAGTTTGTTTTGTTTATGGTGTTTATGCTTCTGCAGCAGAACCTACAGTAGTGTAGATATTGGAACATTATTCAGTTAAAACAAACAATCTCATGCAAAATTGTGAGGTTTACTTTTAGTTAATAGCATTCTAACACATCAGTGTGAGCTTTTTGAGCAAGAGTTGTTTTAAATACCTGAAAATTAGCTGCTAGTTTGACACCGTTTGGCAGCAGGGCCTCTCCTGATCCGACTACTGCTCTTAGCAGTTTCTGGAGACTCTGGTCGCTTTGAATGATGTCATCAGTGGATATGGTCCTTACTGTAAATAACTAGATGGATAACTGACAGAGCGCTACTTTAACCTGACCCAAATATCCCTCTAAATGTGCAATCTAAGACATCGTTTCATTTGTACTAAAAATAGAGTAATTTGAAATGTGATGGCAGCAATACATTGATAAATGTTGAGACAGGTCCTATAAAATGCTGTCAAATTAGGTGGTATGAATAAGAAAGAGTTAGAGGAGCATTTAGTAAATTATTAGATTAAAGGTCAAATAGGTAGTTTGCAAAACAAGTTAGCATAAAATTAAATTTTTTCATGCCTCTGAACAACATTCTAGCATAGTATAGCTATAAATAAATTGTGGTGATTTAAAAACAATGACAAAAATTTACGAACTAATTCCCTCGCAGTTCTCTAAAAACGAACTCCAAAACGAAAGCAACTATTGGACAATCCGGGTGTCTGTCTTCCTCACTGCTTGGATCTATTAAAGCGTCTTGGTGCATTTTAAAGCAGAACATCCCGGAAGTGAGAAAAGGACAGAAACGGACGGTTGTTATCGCTTCAATTATAGGGGAAAAAAAAAGAGTCCTAAAAAGAAAAACACTTTTTCAGCAAGCAGAAAGCAAAAAACGTTTGGATGCAGAGAAAGGAAAAACCAGGGTTAACATTAGCATAGCGTTTCAACGACTGGTGTTTTGCTCTCTCTTGTTTACTGTAGCAATGCGCGGTCCCATGTCCAGAGGAGGTGTGGCCTAGGGATTATACCTGATGGGAGGGGTGAGAGTTCTGAGACGTGTTTAAATAGCTAGCGATACCTAGCTTGTTTGAAGATTCCCTATAGCACCTTTAAGTAGCAACAGGTCAGTAAGAGAGCTGTGTATAAAAGCATCATATTAGGTTAAGTATCTCAGCAATAAAGAAGAGACTCTGCAACAACCAGCTTAAAAAAATAGAGGGACCATTTCAAACTAATGTTTTATCAGTTGAATATTGGAAGGACTGCATATTCCAACATCTAGAGTTCTTAATATCATCAAAGATCTGGGAGACGCCTGTGATCTTTAAAGCCATTATGCAGCACTGCATTAAAGCAGGTCTGGTTCTGATGTAGGAATCACTGAATGGGCTCAGGAACATCTCTACAAATCAGTGTCTGTAAACAGTTCATCCATAAATACAGGTTAGAGCTCCATCAGGCAGAGAAGACGCCATATGTGAACTCCATCCAGGTTCTCTGGGTCAAAAAGCTCATTTAACACAGACTGAGGCAAAGTAGGAAACTGTTCTGTCATCAGAAAAACTGAAATGTGAAACGTTTATGGAAACTATGTTTACTGAACTAAAGAGAAGGACCATCCAGCCTGTTATCAGCTCTAAAGCCTTCCTCTCTGATGGTATGGGGGGGCATTAGTTTACACATTAGATAATTTTAGAATAACATACACTCCTAATATAGGTGACGTTCTCAGGGAAGGCCTTGCTAAACTGCATAGTACAACATCATGGCTTCATAGTTTTTTTGGGTTGTGTTATTTGAGTGTGACCACTTTAAATGAAGATGGATCCATAACAGGTCTGGAGAATTAACAGAGAGACCTCCATTCACTCAGTCACCCTGCTGATCACCAGCTGTACTTTCATCATTTCTCTTCACCTTGTTCGCCTCAGACTTCCAGTACAACTCAGAGTCCAATCATCTCAGAAACACCCAGATGACTTTGCAGAGGAGAGAAACCACTTGCAGCCATCTGTTGTGGCTGCAGTATAAGAGAAAATGACTCAAAGACATCAGATAAATCTGATTTGAAGTAAAGGATGGCTCTGAGCTGCAGACAATAAGGAGGCCATCTTTGCCAACAGTAATAATCGTTCACAATAACTCTGTCAGAAAACAAGTCTCATTTAGGTAGAAATACACAATACTAGAGACTACTGCACCTGACACACACACACACACAGGACTCCGAGCACACACACTTGCGAGGCCATTTTAGAATCTCATAATAACCCAGCATCCTTGTTTTTTGGTCTGGAGAAAACTCACACATGTATAGGACAACATGCCAACTCCACACAGAGAAACAGACTTATGAGAAGTGAGAGTCCCAAACTTGTTTCTTTGGATCCGTAAAATAAACGCTGCAGCAAATTGTGATCAGACTAAAGTACACAAACAGCTAATGAGTCATTTAACAAAGAATCCTCTCAAAGAATTGTCATTTAATTTGTGATGTTGTAACATTTAAGGCTAAACATGCCTTAGGTAGGACCTTTGTATTGGTCTATGATTATGTCATGGACATAAAAGGCATTTTTATGATAAGAGAGAGTCTTCATGTCATAAGTAATCATTTGATTCAGATTTTCTTACTTGTTATTTCATGACCCCACAGTGGCATTCTGACTCTGACATTGGAAACCATTGCCTCAGAGCAGGGGTGTCTAAACTTTTCAAGGGCCAAAATTGGCAAGTTAATAGTCCATACATGCTAAAAAATGTAGATATAAATAAATATAGGAAAATTTCTAAAATGTTTTTGTGAATGCCCTGCGATGGACTGGCGACCCGTCCAGGGTGTCCCCCGCCTCTCGCCCCTTGACCGCTGGTGATAGGCACCAGCTGCCCCGCGACCCTCTGTGGAGGATGAAGCGGCTACAGAAAATGGATGGATGGATGGTTTTTGTGAATTCTCTTTATTTTTGCCGTTCAAAAATAGGCTATAGATGCACAATTTTAATAAGAACAAATTATTTGTAGAAAAGATCAGTAAATCGTTGTAGCTATGAAAACATAAAAGGGTCTCGCACATTTCCCAACATCAAATGTCTCAAATGTGATCGGTCCATTATTTCTTTTAGTTTCTTGGTCTTGAGAATAAATTTGAGTCTCATTTAGTCAAGTTTTATGAACGGTGCTCACAAGTCTGCTTTTGAGTAAACGTCAGTGAAGGATTGTGGGTTTTAATTACCATGAATTTGGATTGGACTTAATGTTTAACATTTAAAAATGATTTTAGTTTGACCATATTTTTATGTGTTCATTCTCCTGTTAGTAAAAACCGGAACAACCAAAACAAGTCCGACAGCCTGGTGGAGAACTAAACTCTTCTGTTTTTGAAATTCAGTCGAGGACCACACAGAGTCACCCTGAGGGCCACAAGTGGCCCCCGGGCCACACTTTGGACAAACCTGGCAAGGAGCATATAAACATTGGGACTGCCTTCATGCTGAAGAAAAGTACTTGAATCTTGCATCAATTCAGTCACATTCTAAAAGTTCATTTAGGCCAGGGGTCAGGGTCCCGTACAGGTTCTGGTACCAGGACTAAATCACACTAGAATTACATTTTATTTATTTTCTTCATTTCCTGCAGTTTATTGCATTTTGTTACGTGAGACTAGCTTCAAGATCAACACCCAAAACTCTGTTCTTACACAAATTAAATGCAGCAAGAACAACAAAATCAAGCATTTCAAAATAAACCTGCTCCTCCAGCTTCACCATGGCTCATTTACATTCCACCAAATCATTTGAAACAGACTTTTTTTTTAACTTATTGAATTTCTTTCAGTCTGCTCTTGCTTTGAATTAGCCCATCTTCTTCACCTCTAACATGTCCCCATTCATCTTGTCACACTGTTTTGAAGATATGACAAAAGCACAATGCAGATTTTCCTGCAGCAGGAGCTCTGGCTGGATAAACTCTGGCATGACTGGATAATGCGGTCTATCATTCATGATTTTGCCCGGTCTCCTTCTTTTTGTCACATGGCGATGCATTATGCATGAAGAGCTCGTCCCGAGACAGCAGATAACGACAAACAAACTTGGAAAAGCGAGCCGCCTCTGGAGGACATCAAACAGAGCCTCTCGTTGCCTTTCCTTCACTGTCCCCCCATCCTTTGGCTGTTCTTGTTTTGAGGGTTTCATTTCTTTTGTTTTCCACCTCAGTTTTTGGTTTTGTGTTGCTGCATTTTGAACTCTCACTAACTCTCCTCTCAAAGAGCACTCTCCGTTCGCCTCTCACACGGTTAGAGAGGCTTATATTTAGCAGTATCAGAGCGGAGCTCTCGAGGGCAGCAGCATTTGGCGTCGTTCTTCTAAACATCATTATAAAGAGGAACAAAAATGACACCATGCGTTCAAAACTTTACTCACTCGCTGCTTTACATCCTCTCTCTGGTGTTTACAAGTGTGTACGTGTGTCTGGCACAGTGGGAGTCTCCAAGAGCCGCAAAGGCTCCCACTGTGCCACGAGCATCTTAAGCCTACAATTATCATTTGATCCTCTGATTGGTCGCAGCTCAGCTGTGCTGCCTGACAGGTGGGTTGGGGTGTGCAATCAGTGCAAGGTCTACATTACACGATGCATGCCCTCTAATGCACATGCACAAAGGATAAGTAAATGGTTCAAACAGCACTTTACTTTCATCGAGCCGGGCGAGTGATATTTAGAGTGAGTGCTGAAATGTCACCTGCACCGTATCTGGTTCATGTATTGTTCTGCTGCAGGCTACGCTCTGCGCTCTGTGCGTTTTGTGTGCACGAGCAAATGAGTTCGATCCAGCTGCAGAGAGTCCCAGAGACAGCCTTCAGGTAGTCGTGCTCAGGTTCCACACACACACACACATCGGCTCCTGTCTGCACACATAGCAACAGTTTTCAGCGGCTGCGGAGGAGAAGATGTGCGCCATCATCCACCCACATGCTTACCTTCACTGAAACACTGAAACCTCTTTTGCCAAGTGCCACACAAGTGTCTCTGTCTCAGTCAGGCTCTCACTTCCTCTCTGCTCAGAGCTCCGTGCTTTTCAGGGTTTTCAAATGACCAACGTGACGATGATTCGTGTTACTAAAAACTTAAAGCTTCAGTTTAACATTAAAAAGACCTAAAGGTGCTGCAACGTGAAACAAGATTAAAGAGCGACATTTTTAATGAGAAACAAACAAATATAAATATTTTGTTGTTTTGGAATAGTTTGATTTGCTGATAGAGGAAACTCTGGGTGGGAGAGTCAGCTTAAACTCTGATTCAGTTATCCGGTAGCTGTGGTAACATAGTTGGTTACCATGGCGACACACTCGGATCCTAACCAGCTTGCAGACAGGATTTCTTCAGAATACTCTGGGAGTCCATTCGAAAAGGTTTAACTGTGAAAGGAACCAGCGGTTCTGGTTTACTGTTCATTGATTCTGGACTGCAGAGGGAAGCTGGAAGCATGAAAACGTCACTCACCAGTGACGACAGAGTGTCATGTGGCACTTCCCAGTTTCTAATTGAATACCTGTGCCCTAAACAATTACATTTAATCATTTAATGATAGATGTTTGGAGGCAGGATTTGAACCTGTCACTATAGACCTCGGTTTTCCTTTAGGGAACCACTGAAGTCATAACGTAGGTTATACCCGTGGTTCTGGTTCCAAAACTTTTTTCTGGGACCCCCTCGATTTTACACATTTTCTTCCGTGCCCCTTCTACGCACTCCAAACAGACAATCTCATTTTCGAACTCCATTGCAGTTTATTTCACATCTCAAACCTTCCTCAACATTTGAACAACTAAAAGTAGCTGCAATAAACTACAGGTTGCAATAAAATAAACTTCAACTTTTTTTTTAAATAACAAAAAAACAGCTCAATATAAACGTCAAAACTTGCTTCTTAGCATTCAAAAACATTTTTTTAATCCCGTGCCCCGCTGCAATTACACCACATCCCTCCTAGGGAGCGCGCCCCCAGTTTGGGAACCACTGGGTTATACAGTATTTCAGCCTTTTCCGGTGAACGCAGTGAGAACCACATTAAGTTACATTTATATTTCACAGTAGCACCCACCTCTCTGCGCCATCGTACACAAGAGTACACAGATCTGAGAGGAGAGAGCAACTTTAAATGGGTGACATTGGAAACAGCTGGCGTTATATTAATACTCAAGAAATCTACTTTGAAAACTGGAACTCTAAAATATTCGATAGCTGCAGCCCTACTGCAGACCTCCTTCAGACCTCAGTTCTGGACTCTTAGGATAGTCCAGTTTTTTTTAGTTTTCATATTTAGATATTTTCAAACTGGAAGAAAAGCTCATTTTTAAACTTGAACCTTACTCTGTGTTTCTAAACTTTTCAGTAACAAGCCTAAAGCCAGTTTTTTTTTATTTTATTAATGTGTTTTAAAATTTAGAAGACATTAGCTCATTAGTCTAGTCAAAAACCATCTGTTTATTCAAACTGAAGCTATTTAAATAGTTAACTACAACAGGTAATATACTAGATTTACACAACAACCCTAATGTCTTGACTTCATTCTGTGGAAAAGTATGTATGCAGTTACTTTTTCCAAAAATGGGTCTTTGAGCAAGATTTCTATTAGATTTAAAGCTCACAAGTTCCCAATGTATACATTAAAAACAGCTGAAATCAGCAGGATTTATCAATGAGTAGAAGTTCATGTTGTGTAAATGAATTAGTTAAAAGTTCAAGTTTTATATTATTGTCTCACTGAAGTCCGTTGGCAGCATTCACATTTTTCACTCTAGTGGATTAAAAGCTGCTCCTTATTTGCCTGTTGCCATGGTTTTCCTTAATTACCCACTCACACATTTATTTCAGAGCACACACACACACACACACACACACACACACACACACACACACACACACACACACACACACACACACACACACACACGCACCGCTAATTCACCCTACGCTTATCAGCTGCTGTGAAACTCGCTCACGGTTCATAAAGTCAGACTTCACTCTCACTTTTTGGAAAACCCTAATTATGTGACACTATAAAAGTTTTTGCTCTAAAATAACGAGAGATGAAAACAGCAGTCCTGTTCTCTGAGTGGGTTAGTATTTACTTCTTTGATTGTTTTTACTGATTCTGTTATTTTTTGATGATTCATTAGTTTTTCTTTTATTTTCTTGTTCCTTAAATCTCCTCATTATGCCTCCAGATTGCTTTTCAACCGCCTGCTGCCTGTTCCTCATTCACTCACCTTAGATCCATTATTCCCACACCTGGATTCCATATTGTTCCCAGCAGCTCCCATCAGAATGTCACAGCCTCCTCTTAGTTTATCCTCCACAGCAGTCCTGTTTCACTTCTACAACTTTTCACTTGATTCTTTCTTTGTTGCCTCCCCGGTGCACAAGTGTCCTTGATTTTGTTTCATTGAAACAATTTGTGTTTTCTCATCTTTCTGCTTCTGAATATTCTGTATTTACGTTCTCTCTCTTTAATTGTGACACACTTACCCTCAAATATTTGATTCCCTAGGTCTTTATATTATCATGCTCTCTAAAGGAATACAAATATATTACCGTATTTTAAAATACATGGATAATATCTTACATTTAAAAAGGACAAAGGGTTGTTTTGTGCTGTTGTTTTTCTCCTATGAGCTCTGTGTTTTCAGAGGGGTTTTCCCTGAATGCAGTTATTTAAAATATGATCACGTTAACCCAGAGTTTAGTGAAACTATATGATCAAACCAGCATTTGAGGTATTTTATTCCCTCAGCTGTTGGGTTTTTAAATGACCCTAGATGACCTCTGTTGTCTGCAGTTCTGACACAAATTGTAAACATGTCTTTTATTAATTGTTTTGCTGTGTAGGTTGTAGACTCTGCTGCAAATGCATTGCTCCTCTGGGACTAAAAATATTTCAAACTTCAGTTCCTGAAAGTAAGTGAATCTCAGAGTTTGTCGCCGTGGTAACACACTTATTTTACAAACCCTGAGTTTCCAGTCTTTTCCCATCTAGTTGTCCGTTTCTAAACAACCCAAACCAGTTAATCAGCTCACCTGTTTCCTGTCGGCGATCACCCTCCCTGTGGATCATTAGTTTTTAGATATTGTCAGATCGTCCTGTGACATTCCTGCAACCTGCTGATGATTCCAGGTCCTTTTGGTTTCCCTTAAAACGTCAGTTCTGTAAATGTTTGGATTGCTGCCCTGTCAGCCTTTCCTTAATTATTTTTCATTTTCTTCCATGCCTGTAACTTTACAGTCAAAACTTAAAGGAATGTTGAGTGAAATCTGCATTTTGTTCCATTTGGATAAAGATATGTGACAAACAGCCAGGGCTAAAGGACTGGAGGCAACATGAATAGAACGGAGGTTTTGTTCAAACCAGGTGACTTCATCTGCTCAGTGATCACATGTTTCATGGGGACAGTTATTAGATCATTTCCCACACAACATGTACGTCAACAACTTCATACAAACAGCTGATTTAGTTAGGACTAAAACTGGATTCCCTGCAGTCAGAAGTCTTTACAGTGAGACCAGTGAGAGAGAATTAAAAGTCAAGACTGAGCATCAGACCACTCAGCTCCAGACCTGAACTGGTTACAAAAAACTGGTTCTGAGTTTAAGTCAGTTTAACCAGCATTTACATGTTCTTATTTAAAGAATCACAAGTTTTCACCATAAAAGACTCACCTGCCTTCAGACTGAGTCAGTGTTAAAGAAATATTCCTGCAAGAACGACAAAAGGTTTGGTGTTTTTATACTCAGGCAAACTGAACACAGTTTTCAGGTAATTCTCTCACTCAGCTCTGCGTACCTGTCCAGTCTCTGTCATGTTTAAACAAAAAAAGGCAGACGAGTCACAAATGTCCTGAAGTCTTGGTGCAGGACAGAGCTGTAGGATCTAGGGATTAGTAGATCTTTATGTCTGAAAAGCATTTCCCATAAATAAACAAACAGGCTGATCGATGGTTTACTTGAGCTTTAGTAGCACCTGGCCATACGTATGCCTGTACATTAGAGCCCGCATTGATTTAACAGCAGAGAGGAGAGCGCAGCGTTTAACAGGTGAAGTGTGAACAGCTGGTGTTGTACATTCATATCAGAGTACTCCAGGAATCAGTGGAATATTTGATAGAATAGCCCTAAAAACAGCAGACAAACAGCAAAAGAAAGCACAAAATCTTTGACTATATGGAGGTTTATGGACATAAAGTAACTCCAGGTAAATCCCAGCACTCAGCTTAACTTAGTACATATGAGTGCAATTAATTAAACTATAAGAACTAGAGGTGGGTGATGTGATGACATCAGAATGTGAAGGAACATGTTGACAATCTGCTAAATTAGAGTGATATTACAATTGTCATATGTTTAAAGGCACACTAGGCAGTTGAGCTTGTTTTTAGCACCCCCTAGTGTCTGTTTTAAATCACTGTTGTAAAAACAAACAGTTGACCCCTCCCGACTGCTGTGCGCCCATGTTTTCAATCATCAGATGAAGGTTTTCTTTGTTTCTTTGGAGGCTCGGCCATGATGAACATGATACAATAGACAGACCCTCCAGGAAGTTGCGAAGTTGCGATCGCAACTATTAACGCAAATTCAACCATTTGCCGCAACTTTGTTGCGGCCTTGCAATTTTCACCAATCACCGCAACTTTTCCGCAAATTTGACCAATCATCTTTGTTTTTGTCGGATTTCGTCATCTTCTTTGACCAATCAGAGCCACTCTGATAAGTTTTGACCAATCCCGTTGCCTCCAGCTGTGTTTACTTCTGGTTTTTGAGCTCAGAGCCGCTAAACTCCGGTCGGTTTCCATCAGATTTTACGGCTAAAATACGAGCAAATCAGTTTCCTAAAGTATTACACCAGAGTGGTGGAAAGCTGTTCTGAACCAAACACAACATCGTGGTGGATTATACATGAAAATCGTCGCTTGACAAAAACTTTTTGACTGCAAAACATGGAGGAGATTAGCTGAAAAGAGGAGCAGAGACGGGCTGGGGTCAGATATGATAGAAGAGACGAGGTGAGTTCTGTTTAATGTCCGTATTTGGACAGTGTGAGAAACTTTATTTAAAAAGAACTGATCTGTGTCCTAAACTGTGTGCTGAGTCGGCAGTTTTGCTATTCTGTGAGAAATATTTTAAATAAATCGGACCGTCATTAACGTGAATTCTTTGAACGTTGTTTATTTTTTAAACACGCGATTAACCACGTGACGTTTGTATTCAGTGAACACGAGGAACCGCTTGTCTTTTCTAAACTTATTCTGCTGAATTAGTGAACCTTTGAGGTGAATCTCTGAAAGTGAAAGTAAAGCCGCTCACGCTGTAACCTCTGAGTGACGCTGAGACAGGCTGTCAGCTGTTCTGTCATGGAGATTACATCATCTTGTAGTCTTTATTTTATCATGAAACAGCGCATACAGTGTGTGTGTGTAAAGAGGTTAACTGTGTGTTCATATAAACTAAATAAAACCTTAAAGAAATTTAAAAAATGATTGAAAAAAATCGCAACTTTGACCGCAACTTTTAGAAAAATGTGCCGCGAAATCAGTCATTTTAGATCGCAACAATCACAAAAAATCCCCGCAACTTCCTGGAGGGACTGAATAGATGTCTTAGCTCAATATATGTGATGTCTGTGTTTTCAGCTCGTCTGTCCTGAGCAGGTTCTGAGGTGGAACATGGATTGTCGTAAAGCTTCTCGATACGTGACTGGACCAGAGATTCTGAAATTGCAAGTGTGGTATCCTGGACTCCAGCAGCAGATGAAGCTGAGTGGCTTTTCATTAACCCTGTAAAGGGTCATATTAGCACAGACTGGCTAAAGAAAGATTTTAAAACATGAAAAAGTTACGTAGTGTGCCTTTATTGTGTTTTAAAAATAGACTGACACACCAGTGCATTAGTTGTGTTAAAGGGATCTTTTGGTCATTTTGAAGTGACGTTCAATCTGTCATTTACCTTCAGTAAAGACCACACCCACCAATGACATCATTCAAAGCATGCTGCATCCCTAGAGAAATACTCATGACTGGCCAGATCCGAACAAACAATGCTGAGGTATTTAAAACAGCTCTTGCTCGGATGCATTTAAACACCATATCACCTGTTTGTAAACCTCCAGCATTTAGCATTAGACTCTTTAGTTTTTTTACATCCAAACAACATCTGAATAACTATGCTCCAGTACTTGCTGCTGCATCAACTTGAACATCATGAAATAAACAAACATGCTCATGCAACATTGTAGAGGTTTACAATATAGTAGTATAATATTCCAATGCATTTTAAAAACCTGAAAATTAGATGCTAATTTGTCACCAATCTGCAACAATGTCTCTCCTGATCTGACTAACCATGAGTATTGCTTCGGTCAGAGGACTACTTCCTGTTTCTCGAGACTCCTGCATTGAGTGATGTCACCAGTGGGTGTGGTCCTTACTGTAGAGATGCCACTTCAAAAGGACTCAAACATCCCTTTAGAGAGCAACCTTGTCTTTTTATAATGTATAAAACAAAGTCAAATTATGCATATATGGAAGATAATCCACATGCATGAGTAAATCAGGCTTTTTTGTAGCTGTGTGTGTGTGTGTTGCATTTAGTGCATGTGCTTGTGATTATATGTGGGCTGTCTTAACGTATGGCTCAGAGACAGACGTGTCGTAATGCTACTTAACTGCATGACAGGAAAACAACAAGCCCTAAAGGTCAAAAACCGAATCATTGATGCAAAGATTTCTATTATAAAATTAGCCGATCAATAACTCAGTTTATTACGTTTTATTAACAGTAACAGTTTGTGGAAAAAAGATGAGGGAAAATCTCCAGAGTTCAAAACGGAGACAAATAAATGAGATGAATACTGATGTTCTGCATTGTGACCTACATTTTTATAATTTTGTGGCACTGTTTAATTATTAATGACGCCTCCTGTGCATTTTATAAGTCTCATGTGAGGGGAAAATAGTGAAACTGTGCACTCTGTGAGCAAACGAAGGAATCAGATCACAAGTGATGGTTAATCTGAAGCTTTTAGCCTGGAAGTTAGAACAGAAACAGGCTCTCTGCACACCGTAGCTCCCTCCGACTGCTCGATAGAGGACAAATATAGTGCCCGTTGCCATGGTTATGACAGAAAACGCATCCCCACGAACGGAGCACCACGAGGATGCACACCTACACATACACCCCCCTTCTCCTATCCGCCACGTGCAGATGAGAGGAAACCAGCCCTGTGTGTGTGCAGGAACATTGTTTGTGTGTGTGATGAGCACCTGTGGAAGGATCTGTTTCTGTCTTTTACTAAACAAGTTGAAGGCAGACTCACCGTCACAGTGGGGATGGCGGTGACGAGGGAGTAGACGAGGACAGGCGGCGCCTTGCTGTTGTCCTCCGGTCCCGGGTATGGCTTTGAGTAGGCTTTGTCGAAGCAGAAGAAGCCCTGGACGTGCACGGGGAACGTGTCGGTGTACTCAAAGTAATACGCCAACAGCACGGTCCCTGCCATGATGACCAGCTGGAAATAAAACATATTGGTCACAGCGTCAGGATTGGATCCACTGGAGTTGGAAAAAGAAAAGGCAGCCGTGGGAGAAACGGGAGGAAAAAGTAGAAAATACTCTCCCTTCACGGAGCCAAATGATGGATGCTCCCGTAATGTGCAAAGTGAGCCATTTGTGCATGGAGAGATAGTGAGGAGAGAGGGAGGGAAGTAAAGACACAGATGGAAGGAGACAGATAAAGAGAAGGCTAGAGAGGAGGAAAGAAAGCAGACTGAGAGTGAGAGATCCCTTCAGCGGTGTCAGCGTTCGGAGTAGGAGGGGAGGGAAACAAATGGAGCCTGATTTAAAAAAGAAATAACGCTTTATGGATGAGCAGAGGAGGAACTGAAGAAGGATGAGGGGGAGACGGGTGAGAGGGGAGAATGAGGCAGGAGAAAACTCAGGGTGAGCTCAGGGAATAAGACAAGAAGTATTACATATGCATGTTTGGATGTCTGCATAACTTAACGCCGTTCTGACATTTGAAATATTTCAAGAGCATGAAAAGCTACAATCCATGAAGCATAAAATATGACCTGCATTACTGATGCAAAATATTCATTAGCAACTCTGTATGGATGAGAGGAGAGAAAAACAGGATGACAAGCATAGAATGTATAAAAACCTGCTATTCTGCACACATAAAGACAGATGTACTGGTACTAATTTATTCACTTCTACTCCAGTAAACAGCACGTGTGTCTTTGCCTGCCTCTGAAATAGAAAACACCACAATCCAAGCATCTATCTGCAACTGAAAATATCATTTTGCTTCCTGAAACTGACCCAAAACTGCACAATAAATATAGATTTTTAAACACAGCGAGCTGCTGATGAGTTTCATTGTAATCTGCAGCATGAGTGTTTGTGAGATGAACTTCTTTTGTATCCGAAGGACGCATTTATCAGCAGCAAAACACGACGAGCCTCCGATGGCGCTGAGCTGGTTTACAGCTGCAGGGACTGAGAGGCTGCTGCCATTTCAGCTGACTGGATCCTCAGAGAGGGAACCATATAGGATGTGGCTCAACAAAACATTACAAATGACAACATCAGAAAGTAGAAGAACCAAGGATGAGTCAGAAATTTAACACAGCATAAATAGTTTGGCCAAACAAAACCTCTACATGACTAAAAACACAACTTTTTAAAATGATTTATTTAGTTTTCAGTTTCTCATTCATCAGTTGCTCAATCAAGCCTGAATCGTTCCATGAACCGAGCATCTTTTTAAAGAACACATTTTGAACCTCTGGTTAATTTTCATGGCTCTTTCAAAGCACCTCATTTTATGCTGCTATACTGGTTCAGTCTGCCTAATTTAAAGGAGGAATTATGCTGCATTTAGAACAGGAGCTGGCTGTGCATTTCACCCCGAGGCTTAATGTTAGAAGAAAACCTGCCAATGTTTCTTTAAATTACGGCTGTGGCACAAAAGATTCTGATTCTCCCAGACCGTCGTTGTTTGTGACATCGTGTTTAGCATGAAACATTTATCGTCTCTGAGAACTGGTGATATTTGCTTCTCAGGAAAACAAAAAAATAAGGAACAAGAGCAATCTGCTAGACTGATGCCTTCATCTTAAAAGAAACAGCTGGGGTTTGATTATAAACTAGTACAGGTCTTCCACCCCCATCATCCTGCGGAGTTCCACAAGGTTCTGTATTGGGGCCTCTACTGTTCTTTCTATCTGCTCCCTCTTCAGCACATTCTGAGCTGCTCTAAAGAAATATACCACCTTTATGCTGATGATATTCTATTTAATATTTTCTTTAAGTCAAACAAGATGTCTAATCTGTTGCAGACATCTATTAAAAATGGGCGGCTAAAAACATCCAACAGTTGAACAAAGATAAAACCTCACTGCTCTGGACAAGCTTGTTCCTAAAGTTGTGGATTCTCTTGGTCAACTTGCTACTTTTCCCCAAGCCTTCTGTCAGAAGCCTTTGACTCAGCTCTTACTTTGGATGCTCATTTAATTTCTCTGGTTCACTCTTCCTTCTATAATCTCAGGAACCTTGCTAAGTTGAGTCCCATTCTGCCACACTCTAAACTGGAAACTATGGCAGTCCTACTTGTTTTCCAACAATGCATGAATGTACTGCTTCTGATTGGCTGAACACACCTGATCCAGGTAATCAACAGCAAGAACAACAACGATAGTTGGAAAACAAGCAGGACTGCAGCTCTCTAGGACCAGGGTTGCCTACCCCTGTGCTCGGCTGATGGCGAAGTCGTCTAAATACACCCACATCACCTCGTTGCTCTTCCAGCTTCACTGGCTGCATGTAAATTCCAGAGTGTCAAGATCCTGGTTTTGGTTTTTTAGGCTGTACATGGACAAGCACCAGCAAACATCAGTCAACTTTTAACTTTCTACACCCCCAGCAGGTCCCTGAGGTCCACTGATCAAAGCCTACTGGTTGTGCAGTGTACCAGGCCAAAACTAAAGGAGACAGAGAATCTGCTGCTGTGGCCCCCAGAGTCTGGAATTCTGAGCCTGAGTAAACATGCTGGAAGAACTGCATAGGAGGCTGCTACCCACTCTGAACTCTGTCCTGGAACTCCTTCACTTCTATTTATCTGATAATTGCTTATTTAATAGATTAAAGGGAAATTGTTAAGATTCATCAGTGCATTTTAAATGACCAGCAGAGGTTTAACAGATGGCTCATAGTGAAAAACCTCCTCCAACATGTTCACCCTCACAGGAAAGAGTCAGATTCCCTCATAAGCGATAATCAGGAGGAGAGACTTTTTAGCTTTATTTCTGACAGAACAGCAACAGTAAACACAGAAAAGAGGGGGGTGACCTATTTTAAACCCTCCTTATTTCATGCTGTTTCTGATCTGTGTTCATTCAAATGAGTAGTTCTCCATCTGAAATCAAACAACTGATCCCCTCTAATGGCTGTGTGTAAAACTGAGTCTGGTCGTTAGTCATCTTTTCACCTGGTGTCTTTTTTTTTTAAGTCAGCGTCACGCTGGAGGCACAGCCGTAACGCACATCCCCTCACGTCCTTCAAGCATCGTCTCATTTCTCATATTTTTGCGTTTCTCCATGAGTTTGTTTGTGAATTTGTGTTTCAGCGCGTAGGAGTGGACTGTATTTGTAGGCATGTGGGTGCATTCCCATGTCTCATGAGGAACTCGGACACAGGAACGCAGTTTAAAAAAAAAATCTTCTTTTCATCTAGCAGCAGTCCTGTCTCCTGGCCAAGCTACAGAAGGCTTGAGGGAGGGAGGTGCAGAGAGGTGGGTGGAGGAAAACGACGAAGACTCGCATTGAAATTTCAACCAACATTTGAAGACGAGCGCTGAAAAACCTGCCTGGGAGATTTTTGTCTGACGATTTGACGTCTACTTTTCCTCCACAGGAGTATTAAAACCTGTCAAACAAGCAGCTGTTAACCAAGTTATTGTGACAGCTTATTTCTGTGGCATATTGTTCAGTGTGGCTAAGACAGAGCACTTCCTGTGGAAGTTTATCAATCTAAAAATAAAACCAGAAATAAATGTACTTTCTTATTAAATGCGGGCTTAGCTTAAATGTCATTCAGGCCTTTTCTTTCACTACAACCTGTTTTTCTAAATATCCATAAAGGTCAAAGCAACTCCAGCTGATGTGGTTGTTTTAATTAGCATCAAGACACGTCTGCAGGAGGCACCCTGGAATAATAAATTTACATAAAACAAAAGCCTCGTGTGCTTTATTAAACTAAATCTATATCTCAAGAAGGTCATTCTGTGTTTGCTTTGTTTGAACTATCTTTAATAAATACTTTAGCTGAACTTCACAGATAACGTCTTCACACAGTCAATAACAAACATGCACTTTACAGTCCTCAATAATACTTATAAGTCTTTCATGAGGGAACAGGACTCTTAGTCCAGGAAGTGAAGAGGCTGCAGCTCCCCTTGTGGTGCATTACATGTATGACAACCTAATTCAACAGTAATGAGCAGCAGCAAGGGGGCTGTATTAGATGGCATGTGAATGCATTCTGATGTCTTTTTTTGATTAGCTGGGATGCTTAACTCCCATCCTGCTTCTGATGATGATGTTTACTTAAGAAGTAATTAGCTAGCTTATTTCTTTTGGTCACATATTTTGTGTTGAATCATCTCATGATACAATTTTTAAAACACTTGTTCTGTAGGATTGGTTTTATGGTGTATTAGAAACACTCCGTAAAAATAATACTGAGGAGGAAGTTTGTTTATTTGTTTTCCAGTTTGGAGATTAACTTCCAAATGGGAGGTTTAAGACAGTTTCATCTCAAAATGTAAGCCTTTGCAGGAAGATTCAAGTAGATGGAGTTGTTCCTTTCAGGACCCTGTATGCTAGTGTTAGCAACTTGAATTTGATGCGGGCAGCTAATGGTAGCCAGTGGAGCTCAGTGAACAGAGGGGTGACATGTGCTCTTTTAAGCCAGGCATACACTGTGCGACTTTAGCGCCGATCTTCCGGCGATTTCCTCCTCTGCGACCATTTTCGAAATCGTGCCGAGTTCAGCATATCGTGCGTTGGTGTTCGTATAGTATACAGGGGGTAGCCAGGAGCGATTTTTCACCTCACGAGGAGCTCCCGATCAGCAATCGTACGCTCGCTGGAAAATCAAACGTGTTTGATATTCTCGTAGCTCGCCACCAGAATTTGTCACACTACGCACGCGCCAACATGAAACTAGTAGTAGAAGAAGAAGAAGGACCTCCATTTCCTCGTCCAAACGCGTCGTCTCCTTTTCTTTTTAATATCTTCTGCACAAATAACGGCAATAACTGCCAAGCAAGCACGTTTCTTTTGGTCGAGCATTTTGTCTTGTTATTCACAGTGCAGGCTGAAGACTCGTTAGAAGGGCATTGCAGCGGTCAAGGAGGGAGATGACCATAGACTGCACCAGGAGCTTATTGGGTCAGGTATGGTCTGATTTTTTCTATGTCAAACAATACAAAGCAGCACGAAAGAGCAACAGAGGCAACATGATCTTTAAAGGTCAGCTGGTCATCAATCGTAACACCCAGATTTCAAGCTACCTTTGATGGAGCCAGAGATAGGGAATCATTTTTGGTAATTTAGATATGGTGTTGTATGGTTGGTTTGGTTGGGATGATAAGCAGTTCAGTTTTAGAGGTTGAGTTGGAGATGGAGACTGTGAGGTCATCAGGTGGGAATGACAGGTAGAGCTGGGTGTCGTCAGCATAGCAGTGGTAGGAGAAGCCATGATGATCTGACCCAGTGAGGTGGTGTAAATTGCAAAGAGAAGAGGTTCTAGTACAGAGCCTCGGGGAACCCCTGTGGCAAGGTGGTGCACGGCAGAAGTGTGACCGAACCAGGATACGTTGAACGACCAACCCGTGAGTTTATATGAGTCAAACTAGGAGTGCGCTCTCCTTGTGATGCCCATGCTAGATAGTATGGACAAAAGGACGCCATGGTTGATGGTGTAAATTTAACCATTGATTGTTTTGTGAGAGGTATTCCGTGACCTGCTTGAAGGCCGCCCTTTCAATGAGTTCAGACAGAAATGGGAGGAGAGAGACAGGTCAGTAGTTCTCCACATGATTGTCTGTTTCATGTATTTTCTTGCCATTCCAACCCACTGTGTGTCAACAAAACTTCCTGAATTATCTTCCCCAAATCATGGAATATTGAACATTGTTCAGCTTTAACTTTGTGTTGGATGCCGGAACCCTGCAGCAGACCTCTTCTCCTCAGCTCAGCACTCCCGTCTCTGCATGATGCAGCTGGAACGGCAGCAGCTAAACGCCAGTCTCTCCCTCATTGTGAACATCAACGTAAAAGGTGGAAAAACACATCGTTAAGAAACAGTCCAGATGAGTCACATAACATCCAAAATTGTGTGACATAGCCTCTAATTTACTGTAAAAGCAGTCAGAACTTTAACAGTGCGACTGTAGCACACAACACAGCACTTTATTTTTAATATTGCAAATTTACAGAAAACTACAGCTGTGTTTGCAAGAATTCAGTTCCCATTTTGAAGCCACAGCACACAGAGGTGAATCACACAAATCTACTAAACTCTCTCAACCTTGGAAGCTTTAGACAAATGTGTATATATGGCCGTAAATCTCACAGCACAGCTTATGAACAGATTTAGTATTGCTGTCTCCCTGCCTCGGGATTTTGAGTGAATTCAGTTCTATTATACCGTCTGCACAGATTTACCCACAGGATTAAATCAAAGTTTATAGAATAAGAAAGATGGCAGAAAACGCCTCATTTCAGCTGACCCAGTAAACTGAGAGCATTTATCAGGCTGTGTAATAAACACTGGGTGCTCATAACTCACTTTAAAAGAAGCAAAGGCAAGAAATCAGAAAGACTAATACAGGACTCACGTCAGAGAAACACATAAAGGACTTTAAAGTAGAAATGGGGGAAATTAAATGTGACAATAATAGAGGATTATGGGTAGGAAGGTGACAATCGAGTCACTGATGTCTCCTGGGGCAGTAAGTGGTGCGTGTCCACCTTTGGACTGTGGGGAGCAGCCAGATGGCCCAAAAGTCAACAGATAAAGTCAAACGTGCTTACGGAGGGTGAGAATGTGTGAATGGAGGCTGGTGAGCTGACAGCACCCTGGACCATGAATGTCACACTGCTGAGGAGGAACCGGACTCAAGCTGCTCCGAGCGTTTAGCTCCAAACAGGTCGGGTCTGCTTTCATCCAGCAGGGAGGATGGAAGAGGACCAGTCATTACACACACACACACACCCACACACACGCAGTCATGTTTCTGCGCTGAGTGAGTGTTTGATGGCAAAATATTGCCGATTAGATTTTAAAGGGATATTTTGAGGTGGCTATTAGTTATTTATCTAGTAAAGGCCATGGGTGACATCACTCAAAGTGGGCAGATTCCCTAGAAACAAAAACACATCTTATGACCAGAGCAATACGGTTGCCAAGTCTGCTTATTATAGGTAATATTGGGCTTGTTTTTGAGTACAAACTTGTATCTTCATAAAGTGTAATAACTCATTTAGGCTCATCATGTCTCTGTCCAGTCACAGCATTCATTAACAACAGCAGAGAAAAGGCATGAGGACCCTTTCTGTGTCTGTTTGGCTAGAGCTGGCTGCATGGGCGTAGATTTGGTATGGACGGAGACGTGTCCCCACCAAAACCCAGCAATCACCGAATTGTCCCCAACAATATTTCGATCCAAAGGTGCAGACATAGCGCTGCAGCCCCACCAATAATTTGTGCAGCCCAGCGGACCAGGTGCTGTGCGCAGAGTTCGCGGACAGACCTGTGTCCAGGAGGCGTACGTGTCTGGATCGTCCGGCGCGAGTCCCTTGCGGCCCGCGCTGAGCCGCTTACAGGTGACACCTGCTCTGGGTCTCTTTTTGATGTGGACCAGGCTGGACTGGCCATTGGGCATTTTCCCAGTGATTATAACTTTGGGCCAGTCCGGGCCAGGAACAGAATTACTGGACTGGTCGCTTTAGACTGCACTTCCTGTTTTGGCGCATGCTCAAACCCCCCTGTGTCCCGTCCTGAAACCATTAAAAATTGTAACTTTTATGCAGTGTTTAACAAAGTTACTGCACAAGAAGTAGATTTTTTTTTAATGGAGTCACACATGTTGCAGCTCATTGCACTCATGTTAGTGGTGACCTGTTATCTGTGATCTTTTCTTGCGTTTCTAAAATAATTTCTTTCCTTTATGATTTCCTAAATACCCACTTACAGTGCTTTAGTCTAGATCTTGCAGCCTTAGTGATTTCTGCAGCTATTTTTAGCACTTTTTCCACATCTGATACGATGAGCAATCATTGCCAACTGGAGAGTTGTTCAAATACAGGAGGGGATGATTTTGCTTTGCAGAGCTCCACATTCATCTAAACAAAGATCACAAATTATCAATGAGTTCAAACAGGAAACCCAGTGGAGCAAAATGAAGAGCGAGGAAATGTAAGTTCTTCATCATTATGGGGGGTATCAGATCAGATCTATGGTAGATTAAAACGGAGGAGCTCAAAGCACAGACAGGACTACGATGGGAACATTCAGAATGCATTAGACAATGTAAAACTTAAGGAGAGAAAAGATAAGCAAAAAGAATCTAGCAACACCTAACCTGAGCTGTGATGCAGGTTTAAAGCATTAAAAGAGGCTGTCGTGTAAAATATTCTCTAAAAAACACAAGGAGATCAGACTACTTGATTTAATCATCTTATTTCATGAAGGTAGTCAAAGTAATATCATTTTATTCTAGGAGCCAGTATTAAAAAATAACCAAAGAGCCACAAAACTTCATGACTTTATATTTGTTTGCATAAATCAGAAAGATAAGATAGTAAAGAAGTTGTAAAAGGCTGAAAAAACCCTGCAATAAAATCATCAGTTTTTATCTTACATGTCGTTGTGTCTCCTAACCTCTATTTTCACCCCAACAATGAACTGATCAGTAAATCAGGACATGCAGCATGTGATCCAATGACTCAAAGAAACTGAATGAAGTAAAATAATGTTGCACAAAAATTGTTAAACGCCACATAGATCCTTTGCAAAAAATGTGAGTTTATTATGGATGTTGGATGTGCAGAACGAGATGCATAAAAACAATAAAAAGACTGCCGTTAAGGTGATGCATGCACCACGAAACCGGTTAACTGTGTGTTGTAATATTTTAGATTTAATGATTTTTCAGACAGATGTTTGAGTATCCTGATAAAACACTGACCGTTCTGTTGAACTGAAGCACTTTATTTGCTGTAGTTTTGCTCAAATTGGTCAAAATTTGGGAAATTCTGGATCGTTTTCTTTTGGATTTTTAAAATTTAAGGAATCCATCCTAAAATAAATCAGTTTTTATGTAAAACTATTTTTTTTAAAACAGAAAACATGGGAATTAGAAAAATAAAACTACATGGGAGGAAAAATGTATTTGTAGGACCCCTGGTAGTCTTCTGATTACATGTTAAAACAGCTGGAACGTTAATATGAATCTAGACGGTGATAATTATCAAACTTGTGAATTTCTTTTACCCTATATCAAACAGCTCACACATTAAATAATCACATATTCTTAAACCAGGTCAAAACTCCAACACATTTATCCCTAAATAGTGGAATAACATGTAAAACTGCATTAGCATGTTGCTAATAGGCACGTTTGTTTAGTAAGTAAGTAAAGTTTATTTCTATAGCACCTTTCACAGAAAAAAATCACAAAGTGCTTCACAGAAAACAGAATCAAACATGATAAAACAAATAAAATCAATTAAACAAACAAAATATCACTACAAATCAAAATCATTAAACAACAGCAAGATAACATNCTCCAGACTGAGTGTGTAAAGATGTCCTGGTCTTCATCATCCATCCAGTCCTCCTCCAGACTGAGTGTGTAAAGATGTCCTGGTCTTCATCATCCATCCAGTCCTCCTCCAGACTGAGTGTGTAAAGATGTCCTGGTCTTCATCATCCATCCAGTCCTCCTCCAAACTGAGTGTGTAAAGATGTCCTGGTCTTCTTCATCCATCCAGTCCTTCTCCAGACTGAGTGTGTAAAGATGTCCTGGTCTTCATCGTCCATCCAGTCCTTCTCCAGACTCAGTGTGTAAAGATGTCCTGGTCTTCATCATCCATCCAGTCCTCCTCCAGACTGAGTGTGTAAAGATGTCCTGGTCTTCATCGTCCATCCAGTCCTTCTCCAGACTGAGTGTGTAAAGATGTCCTGGTCTTCATCATCCATCCAGTCCTTCTCCAGACTGAGTGTGTAAAGATGTCCTGGTCTTCATCGTCCATCCAGTCCTTCTCCAGACTGAGTGTGTAAAGATGTCCTGGTCTTCATC
>SSNR01000310.1:355401-456924 GCA_006937965.1 Callopanchax toddi | reverse complement strand
GGGGGGGGGGGGGGGGGGGAGACTTCATATGTGATTCTTTGTGGCTGATCACCTTAATAATTTGACACAGAGACAAACTTTATGCAAGTCAGCTTCTTTATTCTAAACATTAAACTAATAATAATCAAAATACGATTCTCAAATAACACAAAGATCAATCAGAACTAAATCCTGAATGAGGATTAAATTAGACTTTCTTAAAAGAGTAGTTAAAGGTTTGGGATTGTAATAAAGTGAATCAGGCTCAATTTTTAAATCCTAATTATTAACGAATAAATAATCGTTTAAAAATTAACAAATCTGGCACCATAGCTGGGTGAATACAACACCAGGACAAGGTTCTTGTGATTGAGGCGCCTTATGGAAGCTGTGATTGCAAAACATCTGTGGGAGTTCATTCTGTAGTCAAACTGCTCAAAGACTAGGAGGCTGTTCTGACCCGCTGCCACCACCCAGACAGCAGTGGCTTCCAGCTGTTTGGTTATTTTGGAATAAAAATGGTTCAGTAGAAACATGTTTTTGCATTTCTTACACAAATCAAAGGAAAAAGTTATAAAAAGGTCTGAATCCAATTTATTTGTACTTACATTGAAAATTTAGAATTAACATATGAAATGTAGCTGCTATCAAGTCAAAGGAATGTAGATGTTACAGCACCAACAAAGGGAACGTTAATTCAGTGGTTGAGGTGCGATCAGAGCCTCACACGCGGCAGCGCCCTCTTCCAGGACTTCCTGAACTGCTGCCTTCGCTGATTTTAAAAAAGCATCCAAAAATAGAGACACACAGCGTTATAACAGTACAATAATACAATAAATTAGGGTGACCGTTGATTTTCGAAAAAGAGGACACTTGGCTCAGTCGTGGAACATTTTGATACTGTTTAATTAAAGTATGTAGTGTCAGTGTGGTTTTGAAGAATAGTTAAGTACAGTTTTCCCGGACAGAACGTGAAAAATGGACATGTCCGGGAAAAAGAGGACGTCTGCCAAAGAAAAGTTTGGCCGTTTTTTAGACTTTTTTAAGCCTAAAATTTAACGTCATGATTTTTAGTATTTTTTAGACTCCTGGGGAACCCTGGTTTGGTCACCCTACAATAAACAGCTGTGCCCTGTTTGGCTGGTCATGTTAACCTATTGTTTGAGCGACTGGGCCACGTGGACGCCTCTCTTTGATAAGTCAGCTTTACTTTTTCAGTCACTTGGTCATATGGGTATATTATAATCAAACATTGTACTTTTTCACTTTTTTCTTAGGTTTTTCGTTTTTGATAATAGTTACAGTCAGACACCCTCAGTGAGAATGCTTTTCGAATTTTCAACCTGAAACTAAATTTAATTAGAGAATGATGTCACTCACCATGTGGCGCCTCCTCCGTCGTCGGCTTAACAAGTTGCGCCTCATCTCCTCCTGCACGCTCAAGCAGGCCAGAGCCAGGAGCCTTCTCCTCCTAAAGGCTGCTCTCCTCCTCAGTACACACAGCTGAGCTCTAAACACCGTGGTGACGTGAGCGTAGTAGAGGATGAACCAAAGTCCAAGGACGGACAACAGGAGCTGCTGTCTGGGCTTCATTGTTGCTGTGGGGATCTCCTTTGGTATGAAGCGCGTTTAACCCCGCCTGCCTGCCTGCAGGTGAAACGCTGTCCTCAATCAACGATGACCCGCCCAGACCAGTCCTGACCCCTCAAAGGAAACAAGCCAAAAGAGAGGCAGAGTTTCTTCCCTGTTTTCAAAAGAAAACTCTCAGAATAAGATTTGATATAAAACTTATAATTTCAATCAATGGAACAGCTATTAATGCACTGAGATCAATACAAAACAATAAATCTCATCATTTATGAAATCAAGTTTAAATACGAGACATTTTTATGTGTTTAAAGATATATAAATTCTAACTTTAATAAAACATTGAGTTCTGAAGGATGTTTTCTCAGGATCAGTCAGAATTTTAAAAAATATAATTTGTTAAACACGAATGAATGGATTTATTTCGATTTGTTACATTATAACAGTGATGTCGTCGTACAATTAGAAGTTTTGAAATAGATCAATCGAAATTGGAATGGATTGAAGCCGATGTTTATTTTGTCTATCCCCATATCCTCATGATGCACAGATACAATAAGATCAAAAATAGAAATAAAATACAAAATATCAGGAAAACATAAAATATAACATAAACAATATTAAAATTTAGAATGAATCCAAATATTATTGGAATGATAATAGACTCTAAAAATATAAATAGTTCAATAAAAGATCATTAAAGAAGATAATTTACATTTAGACTACATGAACAGATATCAAGATAGAGAACAGTTGAGTCATTGTTTACATGGAAAGCCGTTATTTGGTCTTTGGTATGACAGTAATCATATGACAGTAATCATATGACAGTAATCATATAATGTGCAAGAGTAGAGTGACCTGATAAGAAGTTATTGAAAAAATAAAAAGTAACAAAAAGGTCAGAGTTTGAAGTCTTGTGAATGGGAAAGGTTGTTTTGGCTAGAAACAAGGTCAGTGCAGCTGTGTATGGTTTCTGGGGTCTGTGTGTGTTCATCTCGTCCGGGACCAGAACTTGGACCAGGACCTGACCCAGACCAGTGACCTTTGATTCACTACAGCTGTCCTGCTGCAGTCAGAATGTTATTACTTCACAAATCATGGAGAAACGATCTCATTTATGTGAATTTCTGCTTTATAATCTACAATCTAAATCTGAGTCATCCATTGCCTTTTGTGTCAGAGTTTAAACTAAAATCATCCTAACTTACGGCGCCATTTTGACCAAAACTTAAACTGAGTAGTAATCAAGAATCAATCACACAAGGTCTCTGTTAGCACACATTCTATGTGTTGTGAATGACTCTCAGCCACATCTAATTGTAGTTTAATATTTGAAAATTTGAGTTTAAACCATTTTTGTTGGCTAACAAAATCTGTCCAGTGGTTCATGAGATATTTTTCAAAAAGACAAAAACAGATGCTCAAACTCAAACTTTTTTTATAAGGACGAATAAAATGAGATAATATAACAATGTTAAACTAAATTAAAGGCCAAGGAGTAAAAGTGAGTTTTAAAAAGGGAGCCACAGAAGAAACCTGTTTGATGTGGAGAAGTTCATTCCACACGATCTCCTCTGTGCACCAGCCTGATCCTCAGAGCCACCACAACATGATCGTTGGTGACCTTAATGTTCCGGGTGGAGCATGAAGTTGCAGGAGATCCAGCAGGTATTGGGGCCATTGGCCATGTAATGTTTTAAGTCAATATCAAATTTTAACATTGATTCCAAATCAAGCGAGGAGCCAGTGAAGTGCAGTGAGGACAGGAAAGCTGTGATCACGCTTCCTGCCTGGTAGATGATAAGAGTCTGGCAGCAGCATTCTGAACCATCTGAGGCCTGACTTGGTGAATGACAGGAATCCTGCTGGCAGGTGATAAAACATCAAAAACATCATTCACTGCCTTTGCTTTTCAGGAGCAGGCAACATTTTTGGGGAAACACTTAATAATACAGAAATTCATGGTAATTTACACTAAATACCATGTTTGTTCATTACATGTCATCAAAAGTGGTGTTAAGTCTGTCTGATGCAAAAGTGAAATAATATAAAAAGTACTTTTCCATCAGACAGTATATAAAACGTGTAACGAACCCCAGACTAACATGGTCTTTAGTGTAAATAACCATAAACAGGTTTGTTAATGACAGGAACTGCTCTGAGAATTTGAAGGTTTAAGTTGCTTCTCTGTGAGAATTTCTCCCTAATTCACCAACCTTAGACTGCTGTCTACTCCAGGTAAGATGCTGACTGATTAGAACAGCTGCATAGCACCACAGTTTGAACATTTCAAACTGAAACACATCATGTTTTTTGGGATTTAATGATAGTTTTACTTTATTTTTGGATTCTCTTCATTCACCAGGAGGATCCTGCACCCTGAGAAGAAACGGTTGTGATCAGCTCTGGTCCTTATTCATCCTCTTAGGAAAATTGTTCCTTCGCTTTTGACCCATCCTCATTTTGGTCTGCCGTTTTGGACGGTTTAGTAGCCTGGATCGGAAGCCCAATCTTCTGATCAGTAGACAACTTGAACCATCGCCCTGATCCTTGGTCTTTTCAACGCATTTCTTCTCCAACACACCTGATTTGATTCAGTAAGTGAGAAACAGGCTTCTGCAGAACTTATGGACAACATGAAGAGGTAATTCAACCCCTGAATCAGGTGTGTTGGAGCAGGAAAACAACTAAACATGGTGGCTCTCGAGGACCTGAACCGACACCTCTGTTTTACATCAAAGCTCAAACTAAACAGGACTCATCAGATGATATCTGACAGAAGTGAACAGATTTAGGCTTTATTTTTTTACTTTCTTCCCAAAATCTAAACCTTCACATTTGAGTTGGAGCTACATGAGCAGAATTAAACTTTTTCTTCAACTTTTTTGCAAAATAGTGAGTCTTCCTTTCACAAAAGTGTCAAACTTTTTCATTGACATTCTTAGAGTTAAGATTATATCCCAAAAGTCAGACAGAAAAGCCTCTGTTATGACAGCCCCGTGCGTTTGAAACCTATTGTACACTATCTGGTAGGAGGAATGAAACCTAAAGAGAAAGCTTGGATATGGAAACATTTATGACACTGCTCTTGCTATGACAAATTTCAAAACACATCACTGTTTCTAACAGAAGCCAAATGTGTAAGGAAGCAGAATTATAAAAGCCGCCCACCCTCCTTCTGCACTCAAACAAATCACTCACAGCTGGAGAGGGACCACAGACCACTCATGGCAAAGTGGCGTTTTTTCTCTTTCTCTCCGAGCATGATGGATAAAATCACGTGGTGTCACAGATGTCATTGTTTCCATGGTAACGTGCTGCATTCATAGAGTGGAATATGAAACGGATGCAGAAATGCCCACACAGTTAAAAGCACACAGACAATGTGGACGAGACGAGTGCCACTGAAGTGCGGCCTCGCTCAGGAACGATTGAATTCACATGCCAAAATGTCAGACCCAGAAAAAGAAGAGCTGTCAAAACAAATTTATGACAATATTGTCTAATTCACAGCCGTCTGAGCAGACAATCAGATGCACTGAGGTTAAAAAGAATGAGATTCAGACAGCTAAACTCCACAAGTCAAATCTGTGATCGTTTAAAACCTGCCTCTAAAAATAGAGATTAATATTTTCCGAAGGGGAAAAAAAACATCTTAATGCAGCAGCTATTGCTGCAAGGACACAGTAACAACTGCAGCCTGTGGCTACATTAATTATTGTCTTCTCCAGCCTCCCAAAGGACATTCACTGTCTCTGTCCCGTTGCTTTAACTCACATTCTGCAGGTGTGCAAGGTTTCTTCTGTTTTGGCCTGTGTGTGTGTGTGTGTGTGTGTGTGTGTGTGTGTGTGTGTGTGTGTGTGTGTGTGTGTGTGTGTGTGTGTGTGTGTGTTGGTTTGTAAAATATCTCACAAACTACTGGAGGAATTTTAATAACACTCAGAAAATCAACATTTGAAATTCATTTAAAACTGATTAAATTTTAAAGTCAACACCAACCATCATGAAACACAAAACTGACTCAAACTCAGTCGGTTTTATGGATATTGAGCTAAGATTCAGTGTGTTAGTAGCTGACAGTCATCCCTAGCACATGCACAGTGCTAACGGAGGCCGGAGTAAATGGGAGGACTGAACAGAAGGATGAGTATACTTGATGACAAACTAATCCAACTTTGAAGACACGGCATGTATCTGCCATTTTGCAAGCAGCAACAACACACAGGTAATTTACTTCAGCGCGGTGTGCTTTCTTTTTTTTTTGAATGCGGGAATGTGGGATGAAAGCGCGGTGTGCTTTCATCCCACAACCAATCAGCACGAGTTAACCACAAGTCCCACCCAGCGAGTCTATCGGGCCGATCCGAGTACCTGCCCCTGATCAGGGACTCCGTTGGCCCCTGTAGTGGCCCTCTCGAAATGGTCTGATGAAGTGGAAACACTCTCGCACTGCAAAGTTCCAGTAAAATTACCCTGAAGTTCCGATACTGGAAACGTGCCTAGTATGTTATTCTATGTCCTGCTGCTGGAGCATGAACACCATCAGCAAAAAAAGGATCTTATTCCAAACTGGACAGTTTTGAGCAAAAGTTGTTTTAAATACCTGAAAATTAGTCGGGAGTGTGTTGCCATTTGGCAGCTGTGTCTCTCCTGATCGGATTATTGCAACTGCTTCCTGTTTCTGGAGGATCCACTTGTTTTGAGTGATGTTATTAGTGGGCATGGTCCTTACTGTAGATAAATAAGAGATAGAACACAACTTCAGAATGACCATATGCCTTTAAGAGGGTTAGATTCTAAAGCAGGGCTATTCAATCAGGCCCACGCCACGACCCACATATTTCTGGCCCACCACGTGCCCTTAAACAATAACTTTTAACCATCCGAAGATGGATGCTGGTGCTGGGATTTGAGCCCTGGTCTCTCTACCTCTAGGCTCTTTCACAGTAGCAAAATGATTGTATCTGTACAGTTAATCAGCTCTTGTTCTATGCTCATGACGAGCTGTCCTGTAAGGCCTGTGAAATCTCCATGGAGTGTCATGTGGCCCTTCCCAGTCTGTAATTAAATATCCTTGCTCTAAAGGTTGGTTCTAAAGGTTGGTTCTAAAGGCCGACTCAGTCGTTTCTTAGTTTTGATCAAGGCTCCCAACTTATCGTATTTTGTTTGCAAGTATCCATTTCATTACGTAGTTTTTTTTTTTCACATTGAATTTTATCCTGACTCAATATGTAACGTCCTTTGAGCTCAGATGCATGAAACCATAACAGTCTGAGCTGTCTGCAACACATCTTCTGAACCACTGGATGAATTTTTGTGGAACTTTCAGAAAGTCGTCCTCAGACGTACACCTACAACCGGTCAACTTCTGGAGCTAACCTGATTCAAGATGGCCACCGCAGCTTTGTACTTTCACAGATATTGAGCTAAAATCTGATGTGGTAGCTGATAGTCAGTCACTACACAAACTCTGAGCGCTTCCAGGTCTTGTCAGATTGTGCATAATGCTTTACATGATTTATATTCAATGCAACAAAATCAAACACCCACAGCTAAATGTCTGCTAAATGCATCAGAGTGGGATCTGAGGGCGTGTGGAGTTTATTGGTATAAACTTGCATCAATGCAGGGGACCAGATTGTATCTAGAGTACTTTCCTTTTTATGAATTCTTAACACATTCTCTGACTGTCACATGACACCTTGTGAGGACAAAGTTGATTATTCAGTGTTTTAGCTCTGTTCATCTGTTTGCTTTGTTAGACTCAGCTTTGAATTCACAGTCACCTCTCTCACATTGTTTACAGCCACAGCAGGCGGCTGCTTTCAGGAGCCAAACCAGCGATGGCTGCGTAACAATACCATCTATTGTTCGCATGTATGTTGCAGCATGTACTCTTTTAAAAGGAGCACACACTGAAGCGTTTACATGAGTTATGTATGAGCACATGCAGCCTACTGCTGAAGTTAAATATTTTTGAATAAATCATGCTGCTCTGTTGGAGAAATTTTAGTTTTTCTGAGTGCAAATGACAAAAATATAGGAGGAAGCAGGATCGACATAACCTGGATTAATTTTGACAGCATTAAAGGAAATCATGATTACCGGTAACTACAAGCTGTTTTATATTTCAGAACATCAACCCAGGTTTTGTGCATGTTCTTGAGAAATGGAGCTGGCGCCACAGCATCAATTGCAGGAATTAAAGCTTGCAAAAAATAAAAAGGATGTGAATGCATAAATGAATGAGTTTATCAACACTATCACATCATTAAAGCATGAGTAGAGCTGACATTTCTCACTGCGTATTCCATAAAATCAATTCCCTACAGGTGTGATGTGTTATTGAAACATCAAAGTTTAGATTTTAATATCTAAAATGGATCACTGAGTTTGAAGCATTTTTTTTACACTAAATTAGGAACATTGATTAGGAATAATTCAGCCCAGATGGTGGGGAACGTTTTAAAGAGATTTTAATCAGTCATCAAACGTTTTATAGAACAGAGACAACAAGAGACGGTTTGGAGCGAATGATGCAGTCTGCACTGCTTCACTCTGGTGATGAATAAAAAAAGGAAATGTTTCACAGTCCAAAGATATTCAAAGAAAATCCGCTGCCGGTATCCTAATCTTTAACAGTCGACAGGAACAAATTAATCAGCTGTTGTTTTAGGCAACAGGGAAAAATCTGTTCTGCTGAGATAACTCTCATAAGGAGTTCTCAGTGAAAATGTCACACGGAGAGACGGAGGTGAGTCTTTTACTATTGATGCAACTTTATGTTTAATAGAATGATCTTCTAAGTGAACTGAAGGTGATTTTTCTGTCATTTTGAAGTGTTCTATGTAAGAATTGCTGATAATTATGAGCTATCTGAACAGTCTCAGTTCAAAGATATAAAGTTTGAGTCCAACAGGACTGATGAGCTAACGGCTAGTCTGAGATCAGCCAGTCAAAGTGTGTAAACCGTATTTAACTCTGTTAACATGATTTTCAAATCACACGGCTGTTTGAATGGAATTCTCTGTGGGAACTGGGAAAAAATTATTTGTGTTTGTTCAGCTTGGAACAATCAGCTGTTTGTTTTAATTTGATGGGTTTTTTTAATGTGTCGTGTTTGAAACTTTAGATGTTGCCGCCATTTTGTCCAGGTCTCTGCTGAAAAGAAAAGTGGTTTTTACTTCAATGAAACTAACCTGGTAAATACAATAAATAAACAAACAATCCTGTTTATTTACATGGTGATATCACCAGCAGCAGACTTCAGGTGTGCATCCAGGGGTCAAGAACAGCAGGAAGATCTTAATATTCCTGCAGAAATATTCACGTTCTGTAAAGCTAAATGTGATGCAAAGTTATATAAAAGTACATTTGTATAAACTGATGAGAAGTTTTGGAGACTAGGGTTAACTTGAGATGCATTTTTAGCTCAACAAAGAGAATGGACCCACTTCCAAAGCTTTTGCACTGCTGTTAGTTTCACATTATCTGGTTAATTTAATTAACTATTTTTGCCAGACTTGACTCCTGGATGCACTGGTGCTGTTGGTGATATTAATGCTAATAAATAACCATGGAATTCTAACAGTGTAATGTGAAACTGACAGCAGTGTAGAAGGGTATAAGTAGGGGTGCACATAAGCGGTGCACAGGTGCGTACCAGTTCCTTTTGCCACCACACTCCGGGTGTTACATTGTTACGCTCCCCGTGTTTTGGGCTGCAGCACCCTGGACAGCGCCTGTTAGCTGCCCGTCTCCTGCTCCGTTTCCTGCTCCTCCAATGCAACACCACAGAGCCGCAGCAGCTTTAAAATGAAGAGCTGATCACCAGTTCGGGGGACCAGATCAGTGCTGTTTCCCCCTTGGTTTTAGCTCGGTCCTCGTTGCTAATATAGCTCTTATTGTTGTCTTAGCTGCACTTTGTTTGAAGGTTATTTTTGTAATTGCCTGTTTAGACGGTGCTTAGCCTTTTTGTGTATTCTTTGTGTGGCGTTTTGTGTAGCTGTCCAGCTGAGCTGGGGAAGGTTTTGAGTAGCCTTATTTTTTTATTCCTCCTTAAGGCTGGTTTGTACTTCTCCGACAGCACGTTTGCGCTCACACGCACACGTATTGACGGAGACGTTTTTGATTTTTACTTCTCTGTCAGTGTTGTGAAGCAATTCTCCACCAGGACAGCAGAGGGCGTAAAACTTTTCTGCAGTAATGCCTCCGGTCGACCAAAGTTTGTTTATTTCAGCTCAGTAATGGCCGACACTACAGAGAACGAATTTTGATTGAGTTTGAACAGATTGATCTCGAGGAACAAACAATGTTGTTAAAAAGAATTAAACAGGAGTGAGGAGACAGCGGCGTCTGTTTGTCCGTCTATTCAGTGAGGACGAGACAGACGACGAGCGAATTTGTAGCTCTTGTTTAACCCTTTAGGGACACTGATGGATGATATAAATGTTCGTACTTCGTCTGCCAGACGTTTCTCGAGCTGATCCATATCTGCTTCCACAAAATTCTACTTCTGCTTCTCTGTTGATAGCGGCATGAAGCCGGATATGATCACGGGTTGTTGGGCTGACCAATCAGAGACGTGCGCTCTGACTCATTCGACGGATGTTTAGAAAAGTGAGCTCGACTCCGTCCGTCGTTGCGGGGCTGTCGGAGAGCTCTTGCGTTGACGGATAATGGCGTTGCGTGTCTCCGTAACGAAGCAGACGGAGAAGTATAAATCAGGCTTTAGCCTTTTAGGTCTCCTTTAGTTACTTGTAGTGGTCTCTCCTCTTTTAGTTTAGTCATTTGAAGAACTTTTTTAGTTGGTTAATTCTTTTCTGCTGTGAGTTGCCTCTGGCGGTTTATTGTTTATTAGTATTCTAGTGTTTTCCCCTTCTGGGTGATGTTTAGTTGGTAATTGTTGTTGGGAGCGTTCAGTTTGTTTGTGCTGTCCCTCTTCCAGCCTCTAACATAAAAAAACATCTTTACTTTCACCTGATGCCTTGTTCCCCGGCTCTTTTTGTGTTTGTCCCCAGGGTTTATGGCTCCTATAAAAGGGGACATAGCAGCATTCATCCACTGCCTATAGTGGTACTGATCGTGCAGCCCATCATTACACACTGACGAACTGCAGCCTGAGCTGAGCAGCTTGCTTTAAGTTTCACTTTTCGTGGTCCAATGGCATGCTAATACAGCAGCGGTAGCTTAACGACACTTACAGCTAAGCATTAGCTCATCAGTCTGGGTATAAAACACCATTTCTCTGAGGCTGTTCAGAAGCGAGGGGTAAAATATTAATTAAAATGTAAACACAGAAGCATGCATCAAAGTTGATAAAATGTCCATTTAAAGGGTCAAAACAAACTGAACAAATGTTCTCATGCAAAAATGTATATGTTTATAAACAGATCATATAGCGTTTTCATGAATCAGTAAGATTTTTTTTGAGCAAGGGATGTTTTAAATACCCGACAATTAGCTGCTTATCTGTCACTGTTCAGCAGCAGTGTCTCTCTGATTTGACTATTGCTCTGGTCAGATGACTACTTCCTGTTTCTAGAAACTGGTTTGAGTGATGTCACCAGTGGGTATGGCCCTTACTAGATAAATAATGAATAGAACGGGACTTCAGAATGACCCAAACGTCTCTTATGAGGTTTTCTTACCTTCTTTGGAACAGACTAGATTCTCTACACAGGTTTTGGTAAAAACAGACCCCAGTAAGAAGTGAATCAGAAATTCTTGAGCTGAACCCGAAGTCAGGTCACAAATCCTGATCTGGCTTTGTAGCACAGGCAGTAGCTCCATGGTAGCAGGATGCATAAAAGTCTCCAACAGAAGAAGTGCTTCTGTGACCTAACCTGAACCTCAATCAGTTTCCAGAATACAACTTTCCACACTAGTAGCTTACTAATTAGACATGCTGTTGTACAGCTCATTAATACACGCCCATAGCTTTTTTCCTTTGTTAACATTTTCATTTATAACACCGTGTTGAAAGACCTCTGATTCCTGTCTGAGACAACATTGTCTCTTAATAATACTCCACATTTAACTCAGCATACCTCACATTCACACCCACTGATCCTCATCGCTCTTTCTTTATGCACAGTATTCATGTTTAAACACACGTGTCCACATGAACACACAGGCCCTTTTTAACACGGCGCTGCACATGCACAGCCATGCAAACAAAGAGCCGCGTTCAGAAGGTGCTGGCACTTGTATGCATGAATACACTGGCACTAAAGCCCGTGTGCAGCATATTGTAAGAGAAAGGTTGCTATCCTACCAAATACCTCCCTCTGTAAACACCACAGAAACACAAAATACAGAGAGAGACACTACTTCCGTACAGTTAGGATGAAGCTGTGATATGTGCCTGCATCTGGCTGCTCATGTGAAGAATCTCCCTTGTCTTGGGGAATCAGAAGTAGGCCGAGTCGGAGGATGTGCTCGTTTCAGATACTATCACTGTGGATCACAGCCAAGGACATTTTTGCTTCAAATTGCCAAGCTGGGGACTCACAGACATAAAGAATTAATCAGATTCTCAGCTAAATGGGAGTATAAAGATGATACAGCACAGGTCAGCTAAACTGTAATTTATGTGGCTAAAATGAACATCTTTAAAGAAATTGTTCCACCGTTACTGCAGGGGTCCAAACCGCAAATTTGGCCAAAATGACAAAAAGCAATTAATGATAGGAAAATTAGGCTGAAGTATAGTGTGGTATAAATGAAATATGAGTAAGCTGTAATGAAAGATACTTAAAAATAGCTTGACCTAGATTTATTAAATGGAGATATTGAGCACTTTTAACAACTCTTGCTACTAGTTGTAATCAAAAGGAAGGTTCTCTTATCCTAGGGTCAACTTATTGTCACATAAGGTAAGATGGTGAGTTTAATGTTAGAAATGATTTAACTACTAATAGGTTCAAATAACCCCAAGTGGAGGAGTTTAAGCATCTTGGGATCTTGTTCACGAGTGAGGGAAGGAGGGAGCGGGAGATCGACAGGCGGATTGGGACAGCGTCTGTTGTGATGCTGAACCGGTCTGTTGTAGTGAAGAGGGAGCTGAGCCAGAAGGCAAGGTTCTTGATTTACTGGTTGATCTACATCCCAGTCCTCGCCTATGGTCATGAGCTTTGGGTAACGTGAACAAATGAAATCGCGGATACAAGCGGCCGAAAGGAGTTTCCTTCGCAGGGTAGCTGGGCTCTGCTTTATAGGGATAGGGTGAGGAGCTCAGACATCCAGGAGAGACTTGGAGTAGAACTGCTGCTCCTCCACATTGAAAGAAGCCAGTTGAGGTGGTTCGGGCATCAGGTTATATTCCTCCTGGACGCCTCCCTGGGGAGGTGTTTTGGGCATGTCCTGCTGGACAGAGGCCCCCAGGCTGACCCAGGATAAGCTGGAGGAAGTACATCTTCAGGTTGGCCTGGGAATGCTGCATCCAGCGGAGGACTTGACCAGGGAGAGGATGACCTCAGATGCTCTACTTGGGATGCTGCCCCAACGACCCATACCTAGATAAGCGGAAGAAGGCGAGGTTCAAATAAACCTTTAAAAATGTGTTTGGAGCAAAGTTGCTTTACGTGTGAGACACTGTTTAGGTGGTTTGGTTCATTTTTAAACTTGCAAGATGAAAATGAACTAAACCCAATGAAGATGTGAAGTTTTTAAGCTTTCACCATCAAATCAAATTGAGTCTAACTGTGTCATGCATTGGAGGTTATAAGCAGGACCCAGGCACAGATGAAAAACCAGCAGCAGCAGGCAGATAGGCAAGCAAAGGTTTTATTAACAACAAGCCAAACTAAGATCAAGGACAACAGGTAGCAACAAGGAGAGAATGACCTGAGGAGCTTATATACAGAGGTAGGTGATCAGGGTGGTAAGGGGCAGCTGTGAGAGTGGTTGCTGATGGGAGAAACCTGTGTAGTGGTGGCAGGAGGAGGAACGGAGGGAAACAAGGGAGAAAAAGACTAAATAAACTAAAGGACACACTGAGACGTGACAAACTGACTTTTCTGGTGTGAAAGCACCCTAAAGGCTCTGTCCACATAAAGACTTTTCCAAACCCATCTTTTTTCTTTTTTTGGGTCAGCACTGTTTATAGAAATGTCTTCATCCACACGAAAAAACCAAAGACAGCACAAGTGGCTGTAGGAACTATGCCAGGCCTGTATGTGGTGCTGTAGCATCGCCACAAAAATACAATTAAAAACAGTTAATAAGGCAAGGAGCATGAGCATACAGCTTGTATATTGGATAAAAACAAAAAGAAGACGAGGACAATGATGTTTCTGTCAGTACAGCTTGGGCTTGTGTGAGGTTAGCAGTGCGGCTACGGATCGACGTTTTATAAAGGTGTTTTTACTGTCTGCACGAACTGAGTGGTGTATCAGTAATTTTCTTCAAATTTTCAAAAACTACAGTTTCAGAGCGCGAAAAAGATGAATGAAATATAGAAACAAATGTTTTAAAAGTTGTATTCATTTTCCAACATGATTCCTGTGTGTCAGCACCTGAACCGAATGCTGCAGACATTCTGCACACTTGCCCTCTGGAACACCTCCAGATCTTTTCAGATGTTAAGTGCACCCATGAAAGTTTGTCCAAAATGTCCAGAGGATCAGCTAAACATAGGAGCGACTTTGACAAAATAAGTGGTATGCTGGTTAAATTTGCTGCTTTCTTCTCTTTTCTGATACATGTGGTGTTGATACCAATAAAAATATCCACTGAAAATCCAGAATTTATCTAGACTCAGGTTTAAAAAATTAAGTTTGTCTGCAGCCCAGTTTTTTCACAAGAAAAAATAGACATGCTGTTTATGTATTTACTGTACTGTTTATGCAGTTCAAATAATTCCCAAACCACCAGATATTTTTGCCTAACTTAAAGAAAGTCTTGCAATTTCTGTGAATTTTTTAACACCTGAAATTCACTCTGCAGATAGAGAGATTGTTAAAAATAATGGACTCTTTCCTCTGACTCATTAAAAAAAAAAAATACATTAATTTACACATCCAATAAAACAAAAGTTATATACTGTATTTTATTTTATGGACTGCTAATAAGACAGTAGGCTCTAAAATGGTTGTAAAGTTCAACTACAGTCAGCACCTAATCAACTCTTTTATTTTGCTGTCCTTGACTCAAATTTTATTGTTTTGAGTTTTTAAATCAACTGGTGATGGAAAATAAATGAGAGGTGACCTTGTGCAGCAGTTGGTAGATTACTGATACGCAGAATTAAAACATAAATATATCCTTTACACAATAACTGACACCATGTTATAGCTTTATTCACAGCCCAATGAGACTTAACAAAAGCCTAATCACATTTAAATGTCTATTTTTGTTAAAAAAATGTTAAAATTGGACTGATAGATGAGCTAATAGCTGGTCTAAGAGGAGCTAAGGCCAAAGTGGATAACTGCCTTCCTAAAACAACTAATGAATCACATGGTTGCTTGTGAATTTAATTCCTGCATTATATATAAAAATGGAAAAAAATGTTGCAAAAGACAACATTTTAATATATTCTCTAACACTCTTGGATTGGAATGATGAATTATCAAATATTTCCCTGAAAATGGTTAAAAAGCAGAAAATCCTTCAAATGATACTTTCTGTTTCTAGAGACTCCGCCCACTTTTAGTTATCTCACCAGAGGATATGATTCTTATAATAATAATAATAATAATAATAATAATACTTATTATTTTTGGCACCTTTCTGACACCCAAGGACACCGTACAATACAAATTCACTATAAAACATAATAAAAGTAACAAGTTAAAAACAACTACTACTGTAGTAGTAGTAGTCTACTGTAGTAGTAGTCTACTGTAGAGTAGACAAATAACTGATAGTACACCACTTCTAATGCACTGGTGTGAGTCTATTTTTAAAACAGTATTAGCTGCCTTATGCTAACAAGTGCTAGTAATGCTAACATATCACCACATGCAGCCAATATCCCTTTAGGAGTGGAGAAATGATGTCAACAGAGTTGAATTTCCTTATAAAACCAAAACAGTGATTTTACAAAGTTGGTTAGGCTGAAAAAAAATCTTACAAAATAGCAATTATTTTTAATAAGTGCCAAATAACTTGAAGTCAAGTAGCAGAAAATTTGAAAAACAAAAATCATAAATTTGAAGCCAGATCAGGGAGGAAAAAAGAGAATGAACTCCATCATTTAAAAGAGCTGAATCCTGTTCAGAAATAAGCACAGAAACTTTTAAAAACTTAACACAATTAAGACATTGTAAAATGTCCAAACTTAGTCTGTTCAAAAGTCCTGATTATTTGATTGAAGAAACGTTTAAGCTCTAACTTAAGAGTGGAGTGATGACGTCAGAGTGAAAGATTTATGTGACATTTTAATAAAATAAAATAAAAAAGATATGGGAAGAGGTGTATGAATGCTGAAATGACTGACATTCAGTGACCCCGGAGTTTTGCTAAAAAATTGAAGCAGTTAAACGAGTCTACACTAATTTCCATAGTCCCCTGAAAAAAAATCTAAATATTTAAAAAAGTCTAAAACATAGCCTATTAATATAATAAATATAGATAAACATACTTTCAGGAAAGTCCTGAAATTTGTTGAAATAGCTGATAAAGTATTGAAGGAGAAGAGGTTTAATAATAACGGTAACGGAAACCTAACGGTGTACCGTCAGAGGCCAGAGACATGTTAGTTATTTGATGCGCGCGCGGACTCACGTCGCGTGCGTGAGAACAACAGGAAACCTGAGGCCGCCGCGCGCGCCGTGTGGAGGGCTGTCCTCGCCTCGGAGTCAGGTAACCTCCGCTCCACACACCGACCCTGTTCCTCCTCTCTCTCGCGGCTCTGAGGCGCTGGGAAGGCGGTAAAGAGGACGGACGCCTCCGCGCTCAACACCGATGCTGCGGCTCTCCGTTTGACGCAAACTTTAAAGGACTTTTCAGAGAAAGTTTGAGCAGTTCGGCGCCGCCTCGTCCTGCTGCTGCGTTCATGTGACGAACGACGAAAACCGCGGAGGCTTCTCAGGTGTTTGAAGCTGGAGGGGAAACCTACTTTATTCCACTATTTTTCTTTTTTCTCCACGCTTTTAAACTTCTTTGAAGTTCTTTGAAGGGCTCGAGTGGCAACATTTCAACAGGTGAGTGCGTTTGGCTCTATTTTAGGCTACATTAACGCCTGAATTGTAAAACAAATTTGTTGGTAGGAGGTCGGTTGACACCTTTTGAGTGTGGGCCAAGTGGAAGTGAGCCAGAAGAGAAAAAAGAGGGCAGCTGCTGGCTGCTCTGACCTCTGTGAGGCACCACAAACAAACAACAAAAAACTATTCAATCAGAATTCAAACTATAGTGGTCCTGTTGATAAAACTCTTCAGCTATTTCAACAAATTATCTGTCAAAACATTCAGGAATTCCCAGGTAGCCTATAACTTTTTACTTTTTAAGATATTTAGCTGTTTGATCGTATTTGGTCCCATTTGAAATGAATGTAAAATCCTTTAACTGCTTCAAATTTTTAGCAAAACTTTGTGCCCATCTGGTCCATTATGTCAGCATGATTTCACCTATACGTCATTAAAATTTTTAATAGGACATTAAGCTGTCACATGCTGAAGCCATGTTTTCATGTCTATAATCATTTTGTAAAATCACAGTTTAGGTTTTATGACATTTTTAGAAAAACTTCAATTCACGATGTCATCACTCCAAGTGTTTAGGCATTTCCCCAAAATCTTTTACTGAACAATCAGGATTTTAAAAACAGATTTGATTAAAAGAAATGGATTTCTGCTTTTTTTTTTTTACTGTGTTGATCTTTTAAAGGTTTCTGTTTTTTTACAGACTTCAGTCATTTTAATTCACTTTTTTCCTTTCCTGACCGTACCTACGTTCTCCTTTATCTAAATTACTGTTCAAGTTATTTACCTCTTAAGCTCTTATTCAAAGCAGTCACTTTAATAAAGTGTTTTCTGCTTAATCTTGAAATTGTCAAAATAAATCAGCTAAAAATAACAGCTCAGCTAATAACTCGGCTTCAGCTCAGGTCTTCATCAGTTTTCAGCTAATTAGTTCAGCACTCAGCGTTCAAACGGCATTTCTGCCAGAAATGCAACTTAATTGAGGTGAAAAGTCACTTTTTATCATTATCTTAAATTTTTGGCTTCTTAAACGTCTCTAATGATTTCTGAGTAAAAACAAGTTCAGATCTGACTGCGTTTACAGTGGTAATATTAAGAAATTGGAGATGTTGCCTAGAAACCATAGTTGCAGCTGCTTTGTGCAACATGCCACCCCCCCCCCCCACACACACACACACACACACACACTCCATTCAGATCAAGATGTCAAATAACACCAATCAGATTAACCACATGCTTTGTTTCCAGACTCATGTAAGTACTTTCCTGCTCTGCACACAGCTGGCTCATCACTTCTAGAAACAGCCTTATTAGATCTGTGACAGAGTTTGATTTCCTACAGTTTGTGAACAAGCAGTTCTTAGCATGCAGCTGTGCACGCTGACTTTACAAGCAGAGATGGCAGCATGAGCTCCTCAGATGGTGATGATGACTCTTTCTGTCAAGCTGAAGATCTGAGGGGCCTGATCCAGACTGTGTTACTCACCTCTGGTTTCAGATGGTTTTCAGGCAGCTGGTACTCTTGAGGGTTTGTTAACAAGAATGTTTCTTAGTTTTGGAGAAGTGATAAACGTCAGAGGAGTCCCAAGTGGGCAGCTGTCTTGGGGCATGCTTATTAAAAAAAATCTGTCATTGCTTGTGCATGTGTTTGTCTAGTTTTAGTAAAATATCCCAGCTTGCACTGCTGCTAAGCTCTTGCTGCAGTTTGAGAGAGGTAGCGGAGGTCGCCGGTTCAATATTGAAAGTGAAACTTAAAGACGGAAGTGGTAATGCGGATATAGTAAAAGAATTGCAGCTCTGGGGACACAGTATATGACTCACCGGGCCTGAAAGATGCAGCTCGCGGGCTGGATCCAAACTGCAGGCCACCTTTTGACTAACCCTGCTGTAGAGGTTTGCTAACAAGTAGTGTTCTAACGCACTCATTTGACCTTTTTGAGCAAGAGTTAGTTTAAATACCCAAAAATGAGCTGCTAGTTTGTCACCGTTCTGCAGCAGTGTCTCTCCTGATCTAAAGAGCAGGAATATTGCTCAGGTCAGAGGACTACTTCCTGTTTCTAGGTACTTTACTCACTTTGAGTGATGTCAGTGGTGGGAATAGGCTTTACTGTAGCTAAATAACAGAATGCTACTTCAAAAAACCCAAACATCCCTCTAGTTTGTGATAAAACTCCACAAATCTGCATCACACATTCAGAAACGTTTAATTTATGACCCATCAATATTATTTGTTGTTACGTTTTGATGTGAATGTGCGAAAATGTTCCTCAGTGTACTAAAAAGGTACAAAGAGAGAGAAAGGGAGGGGGTGGGACAGTTGTTAAAGGGAGATAAAAGAGCAACAGAAACTGTGTGGTTGTCAGCACCACCAATCAGCCAGAGTTTTATCTTTTCAAGTCGCATTGAAAAGAGCAGGGGGAGAATCAGACTCTGACGAGGCATAATGAGATTAAAAAAACAGAAAGATAAAAGGTGTGTGGGGGGGTGAACGGATAGAGAAGCTGATGAAATCCACCACTTTACTCAGCTGGGTCAACTGGGTAGATTTTCAGAAAGAGGAACATTTTCTTGCTGTCACTTCGTTGCCTCCAGTCGTTTTCTTCATGTGTCCGTCCTCTGAGTAAAGGATGTTGGATTTACTGATTTTTTTCCTTCTTCTTTGTTTCCCTGCTGTGGCACAGTAAACCAGCTATTTTGAGACCAGTAGCTTCTTTGAAATATGAAAATGTGCTGTTTATACGGGTGGAGCTTTTCCAATTTAAGTGCATGTTGTGGAGCATTGTCTGATAAATGATGTTGTCGGTTGTTATAATGTCAGAGTTCTTCCTGCCACGCTCCATCTTAATATGATGTTTGAAGGTTCTTTATTCGTATGTGCCTGCAGAGTGCATAAACAAAGCTTGCTTCAGGTTATTATTATGACCAGACAGAAAAATGGCCTCCGATGGCCGAGTACCCGTAAAGAGGCCTGAATTAAACAGGTAATTAACACATTTCTGGTATTTTAACTTTGGTATTTTTTAACTAAAAGAAAAGCAACAAACAAAAACAAGAGGCTGGCAGTATAGCTCATCAACAAAAGAGCACAAACATTAAAAATATATATATTTCCTTTCAGTCAAGTGTTCAGGATCTCAAAATATGCAGCAAGAAAGTTAAAATTACATAAATGCATTTAATTTGACTAGTAAACAACAAATAAAAACGTGTGTTTTCTAGTGTGAGTGATTAACCAAACTGCATTCAGCTTTTTGAGTTTTTATTGTAATATTTTATCATTTATAAAAGCTGTTTAATTGTGCAAAATGTAATAAAAATACAATTAAAGTTGCATTAAAGATATTTTAAAAGTTTGATGACTACAGATATGTTTATGTATTTGGTAGGCACTTTTACCTAAAGAGACTTACAAATGATAATGTAACAAAGAAACCTTTGGCTTTAGTCTTAGTCTTTTGGACTAAAATGCTGATTAGTTTTAGTCACATTTTAGTCATATATGTGATAGTTTTAGTCCGGTTTCAGTTGATAAAACTCAAAGATTTGAGTTAAAAATATTAACCCTTTAACAAAGTAATTAGGTTGGAAATTAGAGTCGCATCAATCAATTCAAAAGTACCATTTGGCATTAAACAGGAAATGTAATGAAAAGCATCCAAAACTACAATAACCAAAGTATTCAGTCAACACTATAAGTATTAGTTTAACATTCAGCCATAACAATAACAAAGACTTGTCACTGAATAAAATCATTAATCAGGACTTAAAGCTCATTAGCTTAGCTTTAGCTCATCAGTGGGTGAATGGCCGAACGTGGCGCCACATTTTTAGTAAAACAAAAGAAACAAACAAAGCTAACGAGTCACCGTGGAGTTGATTAAATCAGGAAACAATATGGAATCAATCAGCAGGGTTGTCACAAGATGTGTCCTTTGATAAGAGAGCACGCCGCCACAGAGACAATAACTGAGTGATCGCCACAGAGCTAATAATGAAAGGGTTTAACCTCGTCACAATAAGAGGATGCTCAGAAGTGGAGATTGAGTTCACATGATCGACAGCAAAAACTGATCACCCAAATACTTTTCCACAACTCCACACACTTAACGTATTTGTCTCGTCACATCAACGAAATCTCACAGATGCCTTGTCTTATTTTAGCCATCAAAAAGCTGCGTTTATCCTGTTATCTTCTTGGGAAAAAAAGGTGCGTTAATGCTAATGTTTTTATACAATCTTAATGTAATGAGGTTAACAACAAACTTCTCAAAGGGAGGAACACTAGTCATTCTCTGCCAGATGTTACAGGGGTATCAGTGTGGGAAAAGAATACAAACATATCAAGTGCACAAAGCGAGTGCAGGGGAGTAGGGGAAGGGAGGTGCAGGGTAGGTTTGTTCTTTTACTACAGAATCTTGGTCTGACAGAAACCAGCAGCAGTTTGTTTATCCACATTCTTCCATTCGGTGATGATCATCACAGTCCGTTTCTGCTGCACTCATATTGAAGCAGATTATTTCCCACTGAGCTCACCTAACTTACAGTTTGTTTTATATGAAGTCACTGTTTCTGTCCAAACATGCCTGAGATACCAACCATAACTCATCATCTTAACAGAAATCTCTTCCTGTTATCTGTTTTCATCACTGAACACAATGCAGATTTCTAGAGACTTGAACAGCTTTGATGTGGGCCAAGTTGTGATTTCTGTACAACTTCTTTAAAGCTGTAATTCATCTAGCTAAGATGCAGTTTTCAGAGGATTTATCAAAATTGATCCAAGGAAGGAAAACCTGTGAAGTGGTGACAAGATCATACTTAGCCAAAACTCACTGAGAAGGATGACCCATTTCATTTAGTTCTTTATAAACGCTCCTGTACCTTAGGTTAATGCCTGTAGTAATGATCTGAAAGGTGTAAATTGGTCAGGTCAGTCTATTTAAAGTTCATTCAACTGATGAGAGCATCAGAAAAGAACTGTGTTGTTTTTCTTTTAATATCATCAGTTTGTCTAGTTTCATATGCTTCACCCTGATATTTAATTACTCTGTACCGTCAACATTTCGCTGAGCCATGGGTTGATGTGTTTCCATTGAGGTCTGAGCTACAGAATAGATTAGTTGGATGAATGTGTTGCACTTTTTTCATGTGCACATTTCTTATGGATGGTTTTTGGAAGTGCTGGGATTCTCAACCAATCAGAAGTGTTGATTGCTCCCTCACTAAAAGGACTACCTTCGGACCAGAGCTGTTTTCTGAGGTGATTTTTTACCCTGTTATAAGCCTGTGTCATGTAGTGAAAAATACATGGCAACCTTGGAAGGGCATGGCATCATGATGTGCTGTGCAGGAGGGGATCCCAGCAGCAGCAGACTGATGCTTTGGACAAAGGATTAGTTTGATAGCACAACATCTTCACTAGTCTTCTAAACATCCTGTATTCCAATCCAGTGCAGCATTTTTTGAGTGTGCTTCACTAATAAAGTTTGATTGAACTTAAATTTCACCTCCTCCTGCTATGATGGGAACAGCTTGGTGTCAGACCTTCTGAGGTCCAGTGGACTTTAGTGTTATGGGAAAAATGGGACATACTCGAGATTAAGGCCAGTAAATACTCCACAAAAAACGAGAACTTTTTCCTGCTCCCCAGGCTGTGGGAACAGAGTGACTTACTGTTTCTCTTACAGTCCTGGGTTGGTTGTTCTCACAGCTTAATCTCGACAATTCAGCAGTGCAGCTCTTATAATTTGGGTGATGTGTGGGAAATATTGTATGATTGGTTAGAAATCTGGAGTGGGTGGGTTCTATGCTATTACTGACCGCTAATCTCTCCTGGATAGAGATAACCATACTGTGTGGATGCATGTTGGATGAATGGTGCGATCTGGTGAACAAGGTTGTCAAAATGATTGTCCGACATCCTGAACTGTGTAAAGTGACTGTCATCGTCCATCTCACACATCTGTTGAACCAAGACGCTGTACTTGCTCTGGTCATATGCCACCTATGTTTTTTCCATCTCTAAAGTAAATAGTAACAAAACTTCCTCTTCAGACATGGTTTTTCTCCTCCTCCATCAACTCAAGAACTGCCATCTCCACCACTGTAATTTCTATGAGTTTCCTGCAATGCACAAGAATATTCTCAAGGAGTATGAACTGTTGTGGCCTGCAAGAACTTTGAACTTGTTCTTGTTAGTCAGGTCCTTATTACTGGTCAATTTATACGTACTAATAATTATACACACATTAAAAAAAAAGAACACCAATAATTTCCTTGTTGGAATTCAACACTCATTTAATTGATCAACAATACAATAAAAATCTAAATAGATTAGCAAATGCATTCCAAGGATTTTAAAATTAAATCCACTTTGTAGCTCTGATTTGTTACTTTCATGTACTAAATGGTGGTGAGTTCATTTTTAACAGGTCAGTGGTGACACAGCAAGCTCTTAGAGGTCTATATGTCAATAATATCAGGTTAAGATAAAGCACAGACATAAGAATCCCAATAGTGACCGATGCAGCACTAACACCTGAATATCTACTTTTCTCTGGTATAGATTCTAACTGCTGGCAGACCAGAAGGTGCACATTAGATGTCGGGTGTTTTTGTAAATGTCACGCTCAGAATTGACTGAATGCAACAAAACATCAATAACTGCTCACATATTTTGGTGTTTTTGTTTCCTGGTAGCGAAAAAGAAAAGAGAAATGCTCCCACAGTCGAGCGATGCCAGGGAAGCTGTCCAATGTTGCACATCCTGCCAATCCTTCAGCTAATGTGATGTTGTTTTCTAGTCAATTATGTGGTAAATCTAGTCTCATCTCTGCCAGTTTGCAACTAATGTAGGAAAAAAAACCATCACCTGTTGCTGAATGGCACTCAGTGCCAAATCACAGATGAATCCCACACTAAAACGAACAGGCATTTTCTGAGCTTTTGGAGGCTTTGGTTTTGTTCTGCAAACTGGCAGAAATCAATGTTGCAGTATAAACATTGCTTTCTATCTTTAGAGCAAAATAGATTCTATTTTCTTTTTCTTTTTAAACTTGTCTTGCTGCTTATAGGCAGGCTTTCAGTCTGGCATATAGTTATACAAATATTTTTACACTGTAGCTCATTTTAATAGAACATGTGATGCTTAATTTAATAATTTTGTCCCTCACACGTTAAAAGCAGTACATGGGAAGGGACAACCATCAGCATTTAGATATCTCACCATCTCAAAGTTAAAGTGCTTATAAAGTAGGGTGACCAAACGTCCTCTTTTCCCCGGACATGTCCACTTTTCACGTTCTGTCCGGAGCATCCGGGGGGTTTTCAGAGAATAATGAAAATGTCCGGGTTTTATCGCTTTTCACTGGAAATAGTATTTTCAGAGAAATCCATTCCACCTGATTCATTAGAAATTGCACAGATCGCTGAAATCCACTCCATGTTTTCCTGGTTACACTGCTCCGGTACAAAACCGATTAAAGTGATTGACTGGCGGGTTGTCAATAAAGACCACGGACGCGCATGAAAAAAGAAAAGTGTTTTTTTTTTTAAGCCCGTGAGCTTCGGTCCAGTGCAGAGCAGCTCAGTAGTTCACGCTGTAACCAGTCAGCGCTGCACCCTCAAGCTCTCCTCCTACCTGGACCAGAACCCAAGCAAACCAAATCTCAGCAGAAGCAGACTCGGACCAGAACCGGAGAGTTACTTGAGGGCCAGACTGGGGAGACTCAGCAGGAATAATAAGAACTGAATGACCAGAGGAGGTAAATCCTCCACATATAATCACATCTGTGGTCTCTAATAAAAAAAAAAGGAAATGCACCTAAATAAAAGAGGTATTCTGATCAAATATGTTGTTCTTGATAAAAATTTACATTCTAGATAAAACTGAATTCTTACTAGGAGAAACTTTCACTTTAAATACATATAATTCAACTGTTACCAGTAAAATGTTTTATTTTAAATGGATCAAATGAAAACATTAAATCAGCTGTCAGTAATTTTATAATAAATGTTTGAACGTACATTAAACTAGTACTATTTTCATTTCAGAGAGTTAGAACTTAAAGAGCATATTTTAAGTTAGACACTCCCTTAAACAAATGTTTAGAGAAATATAATAGAAACTTTTTCTGAATAAAAATTTACACAAATTCAGCTTATTTAGGCTCTTGGATTCGTTTTTGTGAGAATTGTCAATTTTTTCACCAAACCGGAAGTGACGACAGTTCAGGGAGACCGTTCGTTCTCTATATAGAAAACTGATCCACTGATCACTACTTGTGACGAGCAAAACAAACCCCCAGAGTGCCGTTATTTTATTATTTTATTACTATAGTGAGAAGTTATTTTGTGAAGGTAAAAAAAAAAAAAGATAAAAACAATCAGTCCTGTAAGGCTGTACCCTGTCGGTCCAGCTGTAGACCGTGACCCTCCTCCTCACTTGGGTCTGGGTAAAATACCAGCGTTTAGCACCAGGTTTTTGATCATCAGAGCTCCAAACATTGAGCTGCGTTCAGGTGGATTGTTAAGAAATGAAAGGGTTTATAAAAAGTTTCACAGGATACAGCTAAACGGTTCGAGGCTGACCGAAACAGTGTCGGGTCAGGCTGGAAACCCCGCCGTGAAGACCCTCTTGGTAGCCCCGCTGGGAACGGGAATCCCCTCTTGGTAGCCCCGCTGGGAACGGGAATCCCCTCTGGAGAGCATCGCGGCATGGATTTACTGTACCCCGCCAGCCAGGTGAGGGTCAGACACCTGAAGGAAATGCTCTCATGAAATCGCGGACCGGTACCGGATTACGACCCACCACGAACCGTACCAAACCTGGCATGGAAACGAGACTCAAGTCTCCCCGTTAGCTCCTGTTAGCTGCTGTGTGCTAACAGCGGTTCCGGTGAATGGATCGAAGTAACGGCGCCTGTTTAGAGTCACACTGAATGTTTTTCGCCGGCATGTGGGACTCCATCACATCCAGTCCTGGACTAGACCAGGACCGCCGGAGTTTTTCGTCTCCAAACAGAAGTCACCGTACCGGTAAGGAAGCCGTCCCGTTGTTGACTCAGTGTCCTGACAGACTGGCGATTGGCATTCACAAACATAATAATTTAGCATTTTTTATTAAAATGAATACACACCGACTCGATTAAAGAGCGCTCTAACCTAAAACTAACAACTCATCGCCGACAGCGAGCAGGCAGCTGGCAGACTAGAGCGGTGCCAGTCTGAGATGTTAAAGTAGTTTAGCTTTAAAAAATCTAACACAATGATTAAAACAAGCATCTGTTACACAAACTCCACACAACAAAGGGCTCAAATGATCATATTTATGGGATTATTGATCGTACAGAGTGTTAAATTATCCTACAAATACTTTATTTATCTACATCTGACAACACTGTAAGCAGCGCCACCTAGCTAGGAGCTCCCTTAGCTGACGTCACAGGTCCACATATGAAAAAAAAAGCGTTTTTAGAAGCTTTGCAAAAAGGGGCACTTTGGACTAGAAAAATGGTTTTAAAAAATGTATTGTAAAACAAAATACCCTCAATAAACATTTCAAATAGTATTTTTGGACAGAGTTTTATCAGAATAATAAAAAAAAAAGAACTTAATATATGCTCTTTAAGTCTTCTGAAGAACAATCAGGTTCTTGATATTTGTTTTCAAATAGCTGATGTCACTTTTTTAATTCCTCCTATCCATAAAGCTGTTTAGCCTGAAATAGTCCATTTAATATGGGATTATGACTAGTAACAGTTGAATTAGAACTACTTAACTAAACACTATCAAAACGTTTCACAAATGAACCAAGTGTCCTCTTTTTCGAATTTCAAAATATGGTCACCCTACTATAAAAAGTATTCACCTCTTTGGATACTTTTCTCTTTTAATGCTTTTAAAAATTTGACAAGAAGGCTCTTTGACAGGAACCTTTGCAAAAATAAAAAACCCAAAAAACAACCCTTTATTGCTCCAAACAACTCCATTCGTACTTGCAAAACTGCTCAAGCTTAGTATGTTCAATATGTAGATCTCCTCTTAAATGTGTTTATTATCTTGGTGATTTTGGTTAACATGAGTAAAGGCAGTGGTTCCCCACCCCAGCATGCATTACTGTTGCTTTACCCCCACCCCATCCCAGAGCATATGGACCTTTAACCCAGGGGTGGAGGGGGCGCGTCTGTACCGTTGGCAAAGGAACAAGGAAAGGCCCCTGTGCTTTTGGCAGACCGCAGCTCCTGGACCACAAGACTGTTTGTGGATCTCCATGTGGCCCTTTCATGTTTGTTGAGTACCCCTGTTTGACCATTCAACCACCCCCCAGCGCCACTGTTAACGCGACGAGTGAATACAGGTAGATTTGCGTCCTATTCGCTGCATTTCCGGGTCATTTTCTGCAGGCTAACATGACAAACATCTCCATCTTGCGTCCCTGCTCTGTAAACCGCTCAACATTATCCTGCACAAAAGTCCGTAAAAATCAGCCGCAACACAAAAACTCGCCCAAGCATGAATACAGACACTACGGCAATCCGAAAAAGTCCTCTTGCCTCTTGCAACCCCCCCCACCACCACCACACACACCTCACCATGCCCCCCTATTTGAGAAGTACTAGATAAAAGGACTAATTGCCACAAAAATGGATTTGATATACCATTGATTCCATGATTAAAAGTCCTATTTTACTTACATAAATGAAGGTGTCCTTTAAGGCCGGGGCCCACCAGAGATGGACTCGTTTCCTCACAGTTTTTAAAAGCGCTTAGATTTGAACTTTCATCATCTTAAAAAAAACAAGAAATACAGCTGGCAGGATGAAAAATATTCCCCAGAGGTCACAAGAAAATAGAAAGTTAAACATCCTTTGACCAAGATTCTTGAGAAATATAATCTGTTAGATGAGCACTATGTTTGTGTTGCTTTTCATCGGAGGGAAAACTTATTTTAGGGTTGTATCAAATATCCCAGCCTGCTTCCTCCAAAGGTTTAGTAAAAACATTAATGTCTGTGATGTTGAAAGCAGCACCTAAATCATGTATGAAGGGGTGTAACCACATTTATTCTGTCTTAAGATTCGAATCATCCTGCATAAATGAGCTGTGTCAAAATCATGGCTCAGTTAATGTTTTTTAGATCCTTCCTTCATCGTGTTCACATCTGAAGGCTGAGTGTTTAACAGCTGTGATTTAAAGAATCCGTGTGTTGACTCCTGTAATGGTTAGCTGGAATTTCGTTGGCATGCACTCAGGGATAATTAAGAAGGTGGGAAGTTAAACATTAGGCTGCCTGACACACACAAGGTGACTAGAAAAACTCTCAGAAGGGACTGAAACATTGCAACTCTCAGCTGAATTAATTTTTGTGTCTCAAGGTGATTTCCATGCAAGATTAATAGGTGGTGTTTTATTCCGAGTTGGGTCTGCAGTTGTTAAAATTAGTTTTAAAGCTCTGTTTTATCTGGGACCGTGTGTGGAATTGTCTGGGCTGTGAGGCCCAGCAGCACACCAGCCTGCAGGCTTTTGACTCTATGACAATAGCGAAAATGAACCGAGGCTGGATTACACCAGTCCTGCATTCCTTTCCAAACCTGTTTAACACACACAGACAAATCCTGCACACACAGACAGATGACTAGAGCAGGCTAATACATGTTCAATAGACTCTGGTTCAAAATTCACCAGTAGCGGTATTTTCATAAGTTTATGATCTAATATTTGAATCATTGGTATAAAAAAATCTAATAAAAGTAAAAGAGGCCAGATGATCTGATGCTTTTTGTGGTTTAAATGTTCCTTCATCTCTGTTTGCTAGCTGCATTGTTTCTGCCACACAAGCTACTTTCAATGTAACTGTATTTGATTCAGATTCACTTGGGAGTTTTTGCTTAATGTTATTCAATTGCACTGTCTAACTGCTGCCTGTCAAAACATGAATCTCTTCTCATTATCGTTGTTGAGTCTCTGTGATGTAGAAAGCGCTGAGTGATGAAACCACAGAGAAGCATGAACAGATAACCTGCAGCCAGCCAGCTGTCTCCTAAAGATCCACACTGACAGAGAGCACTACAGAGCAGGAAACGCAGAGTTTCTTCAGGTTTAAAAAAAAAAATAGGCCCTCATATTTTACTTTTGCAAAACAAAATCACAAAAAAAAAACCAACCAGACAAACTGAGTCCATCTAAATCCTGGTTGAAGCATCTATGTCTGCACTTGCTTCATCGTGAATCATCGTGATTTCTATCAGGTATGTATCTACAGTAAGGACCATACCTGCTGGTGACATCACTCACAGCGACTGGATTCTTTATAAACTGGGAAATAGTCCTTTGATTGGAACACTACTCGTGGCTAATCAGATTAGGAGAGACACTACTGCCAAATGTTGACAAGCTAGTGGCAAATTTTTGGTTATTTATAACCAGAGTTGCACATAAGCGGCACGCATGGCATGAGTACCATATATAATGTGTGCGTACCAGTTCCTTTCACCTCTGCTCTCCTTTGCACACTAGCGTTACGTTTACCACCTATAGCGGTATCGATTGTGCAGCCAGTCATTAATTACTGACTGCAGCCTGAGCTGAGCGGCTTGCGTTCAGTTCTACATTCACTATTCGAAGCGGCGCGGTCCGACGGCTCGTTCATACAGCAGCCAGAGCTTAGCGAGCCCCCCAGACACGAAACCGACATGGATGATGTGTGTACCAAACATCAGTGTCTGGTACTCACTGGAGTACCTCATTGTATAAAATTATGTGCACCCCTGTTTATAACAGCTGCCTAAAAAAATTTGACCGATGTGTTAGAACGCTATATTACTCGTTTGTTTCAACCGAACGTCAAAATAACCATGCTACTGTACGTGCTGCTGCAGCTACATCAACACTATAAACCAAGGGTACTGAAATACAAACCTTAAAGGGTCACAGCAAAATCTACCGGTCTAGGGTGGGTGGGGTTATGCTGCTAAACTCTCGCTGCCGTACGTGAGAGATGGCGGAGGCTGCTGAGTGAAAGTGACACTTAGACAGCAGCTGCTGCATTGTGTAATGACCAGATGTGCAGGCGATACCACGCAGACTCGCGATGGCAACATGAATTTTGTGAAAGAATGACAGCTCAAGGGAACGGTATACGGCTCGCGGGTTGTCTGTCGAGTAGCCCTGCTATAAACTGGACGAATAGTGTCAGGCAAAATGGTAGAGGTTTACAAACAGGTAATACAGGATTCTGCCCCCGTGACCCGAACCTGGATAAGCGGAGGAAGGCAAGGCGAGGTAATATGTGTTCTAATTCACTGGTTGGATTTTTTGAGCAAACGTAGTTTTAAATACCTGAAAATCAGCAGCTAGTTTGTCACCATTCTGCAGCAGTGTCTCTCCTGATCGGACTATTGCTCTGATCAGAGGACTGCTTCCAGTCTCTAGACACCTCAGTTCCTTTGAGTGATGTCACCAGTGGGTATTGTCATTATTGTAGATAAATAACTGATAGAATGGCACTTTAAAATGAACAAAATATCCTTTTGACTCTGCAGTTTTTTTTTCTATTTCATGTTATTTTTGTGCTGAAGATGCAAATTAGATGTTTTCTAGAAACCTGCAATCAAAAATAATGTAGAACTCCTCAAAATATTCACATTTATCAAAGTACAAATGCATCAACCCATGGTACACATGTTGTTAGAAAACAAACTTTTAAAATATTTCTGCTGCAGAATTTACTGTAATAAAAAGATGGCATCTCAGTAGCTAATAGTTTTAATTTGAAAATCATTTTTCCTTGTTGAATAAAGCACAGATGCACAATTCCATTTATATCCACTGTCACACTTTGGCTTTTTTTTTTTTTTTTTTTTTGAAAACACTGCATGGTTGTGCACATACCAAATGTGGAAACAGGCAGATGGTAAAGGTGTGTCAGTGTGAAGCTGATGTGTTCATGTGGAGGTTTGTGTTGTATCACAGCCTTGGTGTCTTGTTAGGACTTGTTGAAACAGGTGTTTCTAACTCTGATCCCTCTATTCACATCCCTCCTTCAAGTTCTCTCGTGCACCGTTCCCGTTTACCTGCAGACGAATTTTACATTTATATTAAAACTTATTTGTGAACTATTTAAATATTTTCCTTAGATGTGGCTTTTAGTGCACAAACCAACAGTGAACATGCACAAAACTATCTTCTGTCTTTCTCTCTAAAAATCCAAGTGTACATTGAAGCATAATAAAACTGAGTTAAAAGTATTTTTCTCATCAGAAATATGGCATGTATGTGAACACATGGATGAAACAAAGTAGAAGGTGTTCTTTTTGTAAAATATTGATGTGGACGGAGTTTAAGCATCATATTGATGTGGACAGAGTTTATGTTAGCACCTGAAGTAAACACAGGCCCTGCTTCTGCTATCCTATAATCTTTACTCTGTTGCAACGTAGCACACTCTGTGCATTCCCCCTGACAGTGAAACAGGCTGTTTTCCCATGTATGAAGGACACCAATACATTCTTAAGCTGTTTTTGCATTTGTGCTGCAGATAAATCTGTAGATAGAAGCTTGTGTATACCAAAACACAGACGGAACACAGATTAACCAGTTTACAGTGTCAGGGTGACAGTTGATCTCCAGTTCTGAGCAGGGTCAAGACTAGGGTTGGGCATCGAGAATCGAGCATCGATAGGAACCGGGACTAGCTGTCCGGTTCTCCCGAACTCATTTAAATTTTAAATTTTCGATTCTCGTTTCGATTCCCAGGCCGCAGACCAGAAGAAGAATCCATCTACGTCACCGCGCATTCATTGTAAAATGTGCGGTCTGCAGCGGCGTTCTACAGCGTGGCTTCAGCTGCTGATCAGAATCGGGTGATGTCCATGAAAAAAACGTCATCTGTCAAGACTGAACAACGTATTTCACAGCTGTTCACCTGATTGCAGCCTGCAGACTCTCTGTGCAGCGTAGCGTCTCTCCTCCCCTCATTGTTGTATCGGAGCTCAGCGCCGAAATTGAAAGTAAAACACATTTGCCGAACCTTTACTTCGTCAGAGTGATCTAAACTTTGCATCCTGCAACAAAAACTACCGTGGAAATACCGGAGGAAGCTCGTTAAAATACATCAACATGGTGGATTTAAAGGTGTGGGTCGCGTTAACCGGAAATTTCCGGTATTTAACTGTTTTTACTTTGACGAAAAGATCTGAAGGGCGCCGGTCATTCTGACAGGTTTGCACGCGCGCCTGCCCGTCCATAGGAAATCACTGAATTGTCCCCACTAATAATTCAAACCAAGGATGCAGAAATAGCGCTGGATCTCCACCAACTAATACCTGCAGCCCAGACTGAGGTTCTGTGCTGCTGAGCGCAGACCTGTGATCCAGACGTCCTGCGCTCTGCAGCAGAAGAACACTGGTCCTCCATCAGGTGTCAGACCTGATCCGCTCAAACGCCCGTTTGCAATCCGGTGCTCAGCACGCGATCAGATATGGATTAATTACACTTCCTGTTGTAATGTGCTCTCAGAGTCGCGTTATAGGCTGTGGAGGCTTGTTGACACGCAAAATCTGCTCCGCGAGCCGCGCGCACATAGAACTGGACTCCAAACGCAAGGAGGTCTGAATTAAACGTCAGCGCCAGGTTTTCCCCTGAGTATCTCAATGAAAAATATGTGAACCCCTCATCCCTCTCTCATGATCTCATAATGAACGTTAATATTATATAGTAATCAGAGTCCCGTGGAGCGCGCAGAGGATCACCTCACCTGCTGCTGCGCTGCGCTCGACTCCAAACTGAGTTTTTATAAATGTCTCTATGATGACTGACTGATCGACTAATTTAGAGTCTAATCCTATGGATTTATGTGCTAAATGGACCCAGTGTTGGAGTAATAATGCTACTGAAAATGTAATTATTATCATTTTTCAAATTAATAAGTGACGGATAAAAATAGATTATGACCGGATTTTTTAACCCTGTCAGTCAAAATGACGGAAAACTAAAAAGTCTAGCGCGACCTGGAGGTGAGTTTTCATGTCTCACTGCAGAAATCAACACACGGAGCAACAGTCAGACGCAGCTACACTCACTCAATATTAGCCTGCTGACCATCAGAACGCTGAACAAATAAACTGTAAAATAATGAAAGTCCTCCAGATGAGAAGCTGCTGGTTCAGCCCTCTAGGACCTGATATGGCTGATAAATAAATGAACCTAATATTGGTAATAATAATAATAATCTTACAACACACATTGTTGTGAGATTAATATTATTATTTTGCTTTTTGTGAACTATTGAATCTGCTTAGAGTTTTAATGTTTTAAATCTGTTTTATTGTTACTGACAGCAGCTAGATTGAAGTTTCAGATTCCCTTTTGACAGAACGCTGCAGCGTGTTGGAGTAGATTCTCTGTCATCCTGGACATGATCATGTTCAGATTGAATTGAAAACAGCTGAATGTTCCAGTTATTTTGAAGACTCATTGTCTCCCATTAAAGAGCCTCCTTCAGTTTTAAACCTTGGGTTGAGAGTAGGAGGTCTGGAAGTTGTGGTCTGAAACAATCTGATTATGCTACAAGTGTTTTTTTTTTTTTTTTTGAAAAAGTAAAAACATGTTTTGTCTAAATTAAGGTGATGTTATTGTTCATTAGAATTAAAATTCATGGAAGTTCAGATTATTTAATCAAGTAAGAGCTCTGGTTAGATGGCTCATTAAAACATGTAAAATTTTTGGACCCTGCGTCTTGAAAGAATCGGAATCGAGAATCGATAGGAACCGGAATCGAAACGAGGAATCGGAATCGGAACCGGAATCGTTAAAATTCAAACGATGCCCAACCCTAGTCAAGACTGAGTCGGCATGTAAACAAAAGGCTGAGCAGTCGACCAACAATTAACCAGCGCTGTCTTTTGGATTTATTCATATTGATAAAGATTATGTATTAGTTCTTTAGGAAGGTTTCATGCTTACAGCCAGTTGTTGTAAAATGCTACATTAAAGTTTGCAGTAATTAAGTATTTTACATAAGTTACGTTAGATGTTCCTAACTTGTACCTATTAAAAGCTGAGCTCTTCTCTCTCTTGCCACCAGATTCATGCGCTGACTCATGCATTATGTTGTAGAGGATGTACAGAGAGCTCTTAAAGAACAGTTGGAAGGAGATCAGATGTGAATTGAAGTGAGTTTAAGAAGTGGAGTTTGTTCGATCTGAACTCTGCATTGTCCTTTAGGGTATGTGCTGTCTAACAATCAGACCAGTGTGCAGCATGCATGGGTAGGATGTGTGCAGTGACCCTGACAATGTTTGAAATTGATAAACCTATTTATGTACGTTAAGTGAGCGTAAATGGGCCCCAAGTCCTTTATGCTGGAAAAGCAGAAAATTATTTTTTTGATCTCTTGTAATAAAATGACTTGAATCATTCGATGAATTGTTTAGCTCTAGCTACAACAGAGGTCTAAGTTTTAATAATGTAAATTTGTTTAGTATGTTAGCCTTCCTACTGGCCATATTTGGTTTTAGATGATGTGTATGTTTTTTTTTCTTCTTATATTAACAGCATTATGATGTACATAACATGCTCTATGTGGGCATCAGCCGCGCCTCTCTAGCTTGTCTTCAGCTTGTTTAGAATGCTTCTATATGTTTATTAACTGGAACACACATTTAAGCAAATCTCTCCAGTCTCATCTACTCTTTATCAGTTTCCTGTGTACAACAGAATTGATTTTAAAATCCTCCTCCTGGCCTATAAATGTCTGAATGGTCTCATTCCTCTGCATCTCTGCTATCTCCTTCAGCTATTCTCCTCCAAGAGCCCTTAGATCAGCTGACCAGCTGCTCTAGCGTGTCCCAAAAAACTAGGCTGAAGCTTAGAAGAGGCCAGGGTGCTCATTTATAAAACTTTCTTGCGCAAAAAACCAGCCTGAAAATTGCATAAGTCACTTTTTACGCAAACTTTGTGATTTATAAAAGAAAATGTAATGGAAAAATCTGCCTAACTTTACGCAAACTCTGGCCCTTTCGTAAGCACATTCTGGAGATGTGATGCCTGGCAGCGCAGCTGGTGAGATGGAAAACTTGTGAATTTAAGACACAATTTCAGACTTGTAGACCCTTGTGTGCACACAGAACCAACAGTCACCCCATCCCGTCTCTGAACGGAATAAAAATGAGAATCTTAACAAAAATATGTCACATTTTAGAATAATATCACATTATGTTCATACGTCTTCAGATTATATAGCAACTGCACTTATTGATGAATTATTGTGATATCTGAGACTTATGAATCCTGCAGTGAAACTTGTGTAATGCGCTGAGCAGCTCAGTCTGTATATGGCAGACTCCTGATGGATGGGGAAGAGTTTTCAGAGATTTCTAGATGATGACTGGCTGATCGATCAGCTGATAGTCTCTAGAGCATCCTATGGATCTATGTGTTGAACTGGGTCCAGTGATAGATCAACATAACCATCGGAAGCAGCACAACCCGGTCAGCTGACCGTTCTCGGGTTCCCTTCAACCAGTGAATTATCCAACAAGTTGACTACGGTATTTGTTTGATAGGGTGAACCCCTTTGGATTAAATTAAATGTTTTTATTAAATGTTTCTTTAGATCCTGCACGATCTCTCTGTCAGACCGACAGCGGCACTGCAGCGGGTCTCTGACTCCCGGAGCACTTCCGTGTCTTCGTGATCCGTCAACATTTGATCACTAAATAACAAATTTTTCTGTTCCTCCACCACAAGCATCTCGAGTTTCAGCCTCTGTGAAATTAGGTTTTCTTAACCTCTCCATTGTCACAATTTACTGTTAAAAGCCAAAAATCTACAGGCTTATGCATACGCAATTATTCATGAGGTACTTTGCATTGACCACTGACTGGAAATCCAAATGTTAAGCTGTTCAGATATTTATACAATGGAGTCTTTTTATTTTTTTGAAATAATTAATGCGGTTGATAAAATATTCAGATATAACATTGGCAAAACATAGAATTAGTCCATCCATTCATCCAGCTTCATCCAGGGAGCTGGCGTCCATCTCCAGCAGTCACCAGGCAAGAGGCAGGGGACACCCTGGACAGGTCTCCAGTCCATCACAGGGACACACAGAGACAAGACTTGCAACCATTTACACACTAACTCACATCTAGGGATAATATAGAGTCACCAGTTCACCTTATATGCATGTTTTTGTTGGAGGAAACTAGAATACACAAAGAAACCCCACGCATACATGGGAACAATGTGCAAACTCTATGCAGAAAGACTACCGCTGGGAATTGAACCTTCAACCTTCTTGCTGCAAGGCAGCACATGCAGTATATATAGAGAGAGCAATGAACAATCATTATTTTGTCCTTTATTTATTTTAAAGGAGAAGTCCTGTATATTCATGTTTAAGAAGACTGTAGCCACACATCTATTTATTTTCTTCTTCACCTTTCATTGCTAACTGGATGTCAGTGCTCGTCTCTGTCGCCTGTCTGGTAATTTGATGAGTGGGTGACGAGGTTTTCACGAAGCCTTCATTATGCTGTCACTTTTTATCTGCTGCTGCACTTGATGGCTGTGGAACTAATTTTCTTTATCCTACATCTTCCCAACTCCTGTATTTGAAATGTGTGAGAGATGGTGATTTTGACAGGAGCAGTGAATAGAATATTTACCTATATCAGACCTACACAGAGGGCAGGGGCCATTAGCATGTAGCTATTTACAGTGATTGGGATTACTTAAAACTGTGGTTTCATTATGTCAGCAAGTCTGAAAGTTGGCAAACTTAATGATTTTTATTTGAAAAGCGAAGCAACCATGTGACTTCTGGTTTCACCTTCTTGGTTTTGTTTGAGAAAGCAACCATAATAAAAGATCCAAATTACAATTATTTAAATGAAAGCGATGATCCTTGAATGTCACTCTTCTCCTCACTGATTTTTTTTGTCACCTGTGATCACGTGATTAGTTGTGTTGCTGTCTGAATCCAAAGCGTGTCACTTAAACACAAGCCTTAGGAGCTTGTTTCTGCATTTAGATCTTGTTTTAGAATAAAATTAGAAATTAGAATAGAATATGTATTTTTATTTGTTTAGCTACATATGCAACAAAAATAGATGCAATAATCTGAACAATCATCAATGCAAAGATCATATAATCAGTAGGGTGTGTATTGGCAAGAATCTGGCAATATGATATGCACCACACAATATAGGGGCAACGATATGATATGTTGTGATTTTTACAAATTTAATTGTTGTAAAACTGTCGCAGCTGAATAGAAAAGTTAGCCTCTTCAGTTTTTCGCTGAGCAGAATCAATTCGCTGTATGATAAAATGAGCCTTTAACACTACGTCGTCATTGTAATTGCAGGAAGTGGCATGAGTTTACGATTGACTGTTAAGAGCTTCAATAGCCAGTTAAACAACATTTTGGAGACATGCATCCCAACCCCTAATAATCAGTATTCATAGAGATCAAATCAGAGCACACACAAATATTTATTTAAAATAAAATAACGTGATGTTCAGATGGTCAAATGCTGCACAAATACACATTTACTCAGAGGATGTGAGGCGTAACTAGTTATTAATAAAAGAAGTCGAAACAAATTTAACAGTTCACTTTTATTGAGATCAAAAGTTTGAATTTACCAGGAAAAGCGAGTCTTTTGCAGAGGCAGCTGATGTTTTAATGACCAAGTAAGGAATTAAGCATTTTGCTGACACAGGGAGTGATTCATGTTAACTATCTTTATTCAGAGTGCGTCTCGTCTCTCATGAGAAGAATTTACAAAAATGCTTCTTTAGTTGTTGGTTCACCATCACCTTCAGTGAGTGCGGTCTTATCTGGGTCACTGGTGGTTTTAAAAGTTATTTATTTTTAAAAGGATAATCTCCACAAATCTTCTAAAAGGCAGTGAATTTGCCAAACTTTAGTTGTTTTTGAGATGCATTCACTAGATTGCTGACCCCTAGTTTTTCTGCACCACCAAGCACACTGAACTAAAATATTACTATCTGTAATTGATCCTCCCTTGGTTTTGAGAGAATTAACTTAACTAAAAGTGGGAGGGAAACAAAAAAACCCTCATCAGGCCAAGCTGGAAACATTTTAACCGCAGAGCTCAGGAGGAGAGAGCAGTGGGTGTGTTTCTGTGTGTGTTCCTGCTGTAGGATGTTTTGTGAAGAGCAAGGTGAAAGTGAAGATCAGCCTTCCTTCTGAACAGAGAGACTATTGTGTGTGTGCGTGCTAGTTGGGTTTCAGTGCATTGTGAGTCCATCTGCATGCGTGTATACACGTGTGGCACCTGACAGAACACCGATGATTCCTCCTCAGTCCCTTTTATGGCTGCAGAGATTTTTCCTCTTTCCTTTGAGGAGCTTCTTTTTCATCACAAGTCAGCTCTGTTTAGTCAGATTGTCAGTGCATTAAACTTGCTAACCACCGAACACAGGCACCTGTTAGATGATTCCTTTGATATTCCCTCGCATTGATTCCTTTGATGCTCTAAGACGCATGTGCTCCCTTATGATCAGTTCCACAAGCTTAATGGAGGTCTCTAAAAGTTAACACCGAGATGCAGACATTGATAAAATAGTTGGTATCCTTCTGTTAAACAAAGGAAAACCCATAGTCGTCGCTGGAATAACTTGTTGAGCAACATTTGACATTATTACTGCAATCAAGTGATTTATGTACCTCTCATCAGCAAACTGCTTCAGCTGTTTTAGGTCTGAAGGGCTCCTTCTCCAGACGTTTCAGCTCCTTCCACAGATGTTCAACAGGATTTAGATCAGGGCTTATAGAAGGCCACTTCAGTTCAGTCCAGTGTTTGGTTCTGATCCATTCCTGTGTGTTGGCTCATTAGCCTGTTGGACGACCCATGACCTAGGTTTCTGACACTGGGCAGAACATGTTGCATCTGTCCAAAAGACATTCTCCCAGAAGCTTAGTGGTTGATACTTTGGTAAATTTCAGTCTGTTTATACAATTTGCTTTCAAAAGTGGTGTCTTCCAGTTTTGGAGGACTGGAGGACACCACTATTGAAAGCAAATCATAAAACATTAGTCAGGTGATGGAAGGAATACTTGGGGAGGTTTGTACCTAAGTGTGAGGCAGCTGGGATGAGGATCAATACCTCCAAATCTGAGATCATGGTTCTCGAGCAGAAAAGGGTGGCTTGCCAACTCTGGGTTGGGGTAGTGACTACACCACGCTCAAGACCTACCAAGTGCTACCAGAGCAGGGGCATCCCTGTCCATCTTCAAGAAACTCCTGAAGACCTAGCTCTTCAGAGAACATCTTCTAGACTAGCACCGACCTTCCCCTACTCTGCTGTACTCTCTCAATGCGCTTCACTCTATCCTGTGTTCTTTTTCCTTTAGAGTCACCTTAGACACTAGTGTTTGATCATCTAAGTTGTTTGTTTAGGGTTAATGTCAGGGTAAGTTGTTGGCCTCAACGGTAACGTCTTGGTTACAATATCTTTTGTAAGTCGCTTTGGATTAAAGCATCTGCTAAATACATAAACATAAACATAGTGGTCCTACCTCAAGTGGAGGAGTTTACATATTTTAGAGTCTTGTTCACAAGTGAGAGAAGGAAGGAGCGGGAGATCTACAGGCGGATTGGGGCAGCATCTTTAGTAATGGACGCTGAACTGGTTTGTCATGGTGAAGAGGGAGCTAAGCCAGACAGCAAAACTACCTCCCAGTCCTCACCTATGGTTATGAGTTTTGGGTAATGACTGAAAGAACGAGATCTTCATCCTCCACATGGTGGCCGGACTCAGCCTTATAGATGGGGTGAGGAGCACCACTGCTCCTCCATATCGAGAGGAGCCAGTTGAGGTGGTTTGGACATCTTGTCAGGATGCCTCCTGGATACCTCCCTGTGGACGTGTTTCAGGCATGTCCTGCTGGCAGGAGGCCCCTTGGGCAACCTAGGACATGGGGGACGTCTTGGGGTCCTGCCGGAGGAGCAGGTGGAGGTGGCCAGGGAGAGGATGATCTGGGATACTCTACTTAGGATGCTGCCTCTGGGGAGGGAAAGCAAGGCCAGTGGTGTCCTCCTCAGTAATTTTCCATTAAATCATAGGGACAGTGTGTCCTGACAATGATGTAACTTTACCTTGGAGTCGACCTTTAATCTCCTTGTACAGTCTGTTTCTTCAGTTTCCTCTTGTGTCCAAGAACATGGAGGTTTTCTACAGTCCTGTGGACCGTGAATAATCCGTCCACCTGTAGTCAGAGGAACACCAAGCTTTACCTTTAACACACTGGTCAATAATTGTCTCCTGAGACATTCTGTCCACAGCTTTCTGTGGTCCATGTTCAGTGTCTTGTCCATTTCACATAATTTCAGTGAGCATTGCTGGTTTTTATTTCTTTAACAGAAAAGTACCAACAATTGTAACCACGTCTGTATTTATGTGATGCTGTTCACCTTCCTGGGTGTTTTGAAACGCTCTGCTGCAGTTGGACCTTGTGGACTGCCAGTGATAAAAGTTGTTGATTTTTGATGATACCCAAACAGGCTCCAAAGTCTACTTCGTTTTTAGCTCTGTAACATAGGAGCCACACACGCAAGTTGCACATCACACTTCCAGGCAAACACACACAGACACACACACACACACAGCACTTGAATTCGTGTGCTGTGCTTTCGTCCCTTCGACCTGGACTGTCAATCAGAGGAACTTGGCCTCGTGCTGTTTCAGCAGTGCCATCCAAGCTACAGAACTCCCACCCATACCACCCACACATGTATAGCACACACACACACTCACAGGCACACACGCACATGCACAGCCTCCCACTGTGTGTGAGATTTATTTCTATCTGGATCTGCAGGACAGCCATCTCCAATAATGTGATTTCTCCTGCAGAATCTGTAAAGCAACTGAAAATCGATAGCTGATGAAAAAGCACTTTCCAACAGTTCATTCTGTCCATCTGTCAAGCAGGAGCAGGGTCGCCTCTTTGATTTCCCTCGCCTGCCATTGAAGTTCTATCTAGGAATTTGTTTAACATTTTTCTGGCTGTGAGTCAGCTTCTCTTCCTGACTGATGGTCTGTGACGACAGCAGAGGATGCTCTGGTTCAGAGATCATACAACTGCATGTTTTGTCGCTAATCGTCTGGAGGACAATGTTTGTGCTCTTCCTGTTCCTAAACACATGGGTGGGAGAATATTTTTCTTTTTGCTGTGACCTTGGAATGCTTTCTCTCTGTCCTGTTATGTTTTGCGGGGCAGGAAATGTGAGACCGTCCAGGTCAGACTTTTCGTCCCAGTCCTATTAGCGTTGCTTAGTTTTCAAACCTTTTGCTCCCTCAAATGCTTCTTTTCCCATAAATGAAAAGAATTTGTTGAACATGTTGCATAACGAGTCGTGTGAAAACCAGTACAATAAATATCAAAATCAACGGCACAGAAATGTGAGACCCACATGCTTCCCACTCTTTGCTGAGGCTCTGTGTTTGCAGTGATCTCCCACCTCCATGGCCCCCGTGTCTCCAAGAAACCTATCAGAAACTTAATCTTTCTGAGAAGCACAGTGGGCAGCAGCCTAACAGCAGCATAATTATCATATAACAAAAACTGTCACTGGGTGGCCATTTAATGACCCTCTCTGCCCTTCACCGCCCCCTGTACTTACCCAGAGCTATTTTAAAACCCCAGTGAAAGTAGTGCGTTAGGAGACAGCTCCTCTTCCTGACTGAATATTTGCAGCAGTAAATTGATGCTGCTTGATACAATTCCTCTGCTGCCTTTGATGTTTTTGTGACGTGTTTACATATTAATGGCTGTCGCGTTGAAGCCACTTTCTCATTAGGTACGTGTTTTCAGTTATTGCTTCTCTTCAGCAATGACGGAAATGGGAAATGCTTTGTACTGCAGTATCACATCACACCCGAACCAGCAGCTCCTGTGTGTCCTTGTTACAGTCATTGACCCTGTACTCTTACCTTTCTAGTAAAATATGCTCTCATGAGAACTTCACACCACTTGTGCTGTGTGCTTTAGGCTAGCTAATGCAAAGCAGAATGGAAGAAGAGTGTTATATAAGTGCTTCCTCCTGGCTAGCCAAAAAACCGTTCAAAGGACATCTTTTTATAAACACCTAAATATTAAATGCTAATTTGGTTTTGTGCTGTTTGCTCTTGCAAAATGTGACTTTCATTTTCTACTGCATTATGATTAAAGGGTAGCTGTGTACAAAAAAATGTTTTCAGTGATGTACTTGCCTTTAAAATACTGCAGCATCTTGTAATAAATACTTTAATTTCCCCACTCTTATTTAAGGATTAAATTGCAGGGAAAGCCACGAACTGTGAGCTGTGATTTTCTGAGATTCTTATAGTTTGCATTCCAAACCCCCTTCTGCTCTCCCATCTGTTCCCACAGAGCTAATGTCACTAAACCAGCACTCTGCATATAGACCTCCTAACAGCCCACCGTGCAAATATACATTGCTGTATAAACATGCACACATACATTGAATGGCAAATATGCACCACATTCTTCAGTAATACAGCAAGAAGAATGTGTTTTAGGAAAGTAACATTCTGCAGGAAGACTGAGAGGCAGCTGGACTTTCAGTAAACTCGGAATTAACCCCCACAGTCGCTGCTGTTGAGTTACTAGTAATCATTTATATCATCAGTGTCTCCATTTAAGGCTGTACATTCAGCTGATGGGTTAACAGATGATAACTAATTTGAAATGAATTTTAAGTCTCTTTCAAACATGTGTTGGAGAATTTGTGGGATTTTTAGTTAAAGAAAACTCAACTAAATCTTTGTTTGTACATTTTTGTCACAGTCACATGTTTTGTTGATCAATCAGGTAAAGTGATAAAGATAAATGAATCAGTAACCAGGGATAAGAATAGTAGCTCCTAGTAAACTCATCAGCTTATGAAATGCTTACAGATAATCCTGTCTCACTGACCTAAACAGAAGTGGTGATGCTTGTTTTGACTGAATATCAGTCAAGTCTCCAACTTGTTGTATTAAAGTAGAAAATGAAATGAAGAAAATTTGAGTAAATGTAAAAATTGCAATGCTCGTAATCTGTTGTAGATACGAGTGAACATGAAGGTTTGCAAAAGAAGCTTTAAGGCCAATTCATACTCCACGAGAAGCAAGAACTTTGTTCTCGCTCCGAGAACAAGAAAACATTTAATTTCGGCAGGGATCATCCATACTCCTCGAACTCAGCTGCCAAACTCCTTCAGCGATGTGTCATACAGATGTGTGTGTGGAGGGGCGGGTGTGTGTGTACAGATTAAAATGATCCATCCTCGCTGGTCCCGGACCAGCGCTGACCTGAGGAGTTATATGAGTTTTAATAGGCCTGCGCTGGTCTTGGACCTGAAAGAAGTTTATCGACTTTGCCAATCATGTTTTTTTTTTCACGGAAATCTGCCGATTTTTATTGGTGGCCGATCAATCAGAACATCCCTAATTTCAATACCTAAAGGTAGATTTTAAAATATCAGGATAAAGAGTATATCATAATTAGGCATATAGTCATTTTAAGCAGTATCACCCAGCCCTAGTATTGTCTATATTCAGACTTCATCTCAAGGCAGGATCCATTCTTCACTTTTTTTTTTTTTATTGGTACAATTCTGGACATGTAGAGCTGAGTGTATGATCTGATGCTCCACCTTGACTTTTGTTTATCTCTCTTAAATTGAGAGCTCTGGTTTCACTGTTGAGATTTATAACTACATGGTACTGTTGTGCTGATATTAGCTTATAACTGTCCCCCTGAAACACGTGATCACTGATGGATTAAACAAAACATCGATTATATTCATTTTGCCTGAGGATTTTTTGCAATCAAATTATTTGAGTAATTTCATGAATAGTTTCAGCCTGATCAGTATCTTTAAAATCAATAGATTTATAGCCATTTTTATGTTTGCTAAGGTTGATGAGCTGTGGCAGCCATCTTGAATTGGGTTGGCTCCAAATGCTCATCATTTGTAGATGAACATCCATTGAAGACTTACTGTGAGTTTCATTAAAAAACATCCAGTGGCTAATGAGACATTATGGTAATTAACACACAAGCAAAATCATTATTGCTCACTTTTTGACTGAGGGTGATGGACATTTTCCTCACTCCTTGCTTTCCTTTCTGGAATAACGATATTCTCTCATTTAAACCAGCTATGGGTATCAAGCCCCACATGAGTCCTTCTGATTGGCCATATATATTATTGGGATTCAGAACATGAATGCATGATGCTACCATAGGAAACAACCATTTATTGCAGTTCAGGTCATCCTTTGTAATATTGACATTGCAGACATTAATACAGTGATGCTGATCATTTTTTAAAAATGTCGTTCAGCCCCAGTGTTTTCCTTTTTTATGTTTCTTATTTTAGTAACGTACGTTTTTGCTCCTGTTTCCTTAAAGAATCTATGAAAAGCCAGGCGGTAATGATGAGTCACTGGCTAATGTGAAATGATGCCACAGCATTCTGAAACTAGTATACTAGACAGTCAGTTCTGCTCTGCAGAAATTTGGTCTAACCATGCTCATTGGAACCTCTGCAGCCCACCGATTGGTCCGGTCAGTCTCGTACCGGGCCAATCACAACGCCTAAACGGGTTGGAGGGCGGGATTAGCCGATGACGTCAGCGCTCCGGCTGAATTTAAACAACATGGCGGCAGCTCGGGAACCGCGTTCGTTTGACACATCTTTATTATGAACTTTGGACAATTTAGATTTGGGATTTTCTCTAAGACATGAACAGATAGAGGCACTAAAGTCTTTTATTTTGAAAGAGGATTTATTGGCCGCTTTGCCGACGGGATACGGTAAAAGTTTAATTTACCAGCTGGTTCCGGTTGTTGCTAAATGGTTCTAGCGCTATCCAATAGCATGTGAAGACGGTTTGATTGACAACTGTTGGTCCCACCCCTATGAATGAGTCGTTTCAGTGTACCGTGGCCAGACTATATATCTACATATATAGTCCGTTTTACCAGGCTATTCTGAAACGGTACACTGAAGAGAGTTGTGTGTAAATAATATGACAAACATGTTGTCATTTTATCACCAGGAAGCAGTGGCTGGGTTTTCTCAGTAGTGTGATTTGTTGTTTGTATCCTCTCTGAATATATCAAGAAATACCTTAAATCGACTAAATCAGCAGATATGTTGATCTATAAGAAAGTAACTCGTCTTCATCCTGTTTGTTTTTGCTGAGTTGTTGTGTGACAGGGTATTTGCATCCAGAACAAGTTGACTGATAACCAATCGTCTGTTCCTGTATGATCATACCAGATGTGAACAGTGTCCTGAGTCCATTGTTTGACTATAAAAAGAACAACAGAGGCTATCAGGCAGCCTGCACGTAGGTATGTAGGACTAACCTGATTGCTTTAGCACCCAAACCTTTTATAATGTAAATGACCAGGGCCTCCTGCTAAAGCAGCTTGTATTTGTAGTGTCTGAGCTGCCTTCATGGCCATATGCCTCGTTGTTTAAACTCCTGCTGGTTCTGAGGTGTTCTGGATTCAGCGCGACTCAACAGAGGCAACAATTCTGTGCCGTTTTCTTTTCACTGTCCCACACCACTTTCACATAGTGCTGCTGATGATGATTGTGGGAGGCGTGTGAAAATTCACAGTTAAGGTGCAAAAGATTCCTGGTCAAATCAGGGAATTCAACAGAGTAAAACTTCTGATTGGTTTTATTATAAGAACGCTAACCAATGAAAACTAAGAGTTTTAAAGAAAAAACATGTTTATTGTAACTAAAAATATTGTTATCCTGATTCTGTATACTTCTTTTTTTAAGGAACCAAATTGAATTGTTTATTTTCATCTGCTTTTAAAGTTTGGTCTCTTTGTAAAATACACAGTATGTTGTTTTGTGTTGATGGACAAAGTCATGTTTTTAGAAGACACTCAAATAATTTAACAAACTTGGATTTCAAAATGATTTATTCCAGTGGTAATACTTGACACATTACAACAACAATTATTGCTGAACATTTATTTATTTTCATCCGTCACTTTAATCCATCACAATATATCAAATGTATTATTATTCCAATATTAATATGTGCAAAATCACTAATGATTGTAACACATAGCAGATCAAACTGTGAGCCGATCATCTTTTCAGATGGACCCTCAATGTCCTAAATACTAACGGCAAAAGTTGGAAAACATACTAAAATGCTGGTTTCTCTATAAGGTTTTTAAACTAAACTACTTGTTATAATTTAGCTGTAATGACTTATTAAAATATTTGATCATCAGCTTCACTTTCAGCCTGCTCATTTCACTTCAGTCGGATTTGAAGAGCTAATTCAGCCTAATAGAAATTATAACAATACTACTTTGTTGGTTCACTTTAAAATGTGATTTAATTGTTTTTCAACAACAAATGGATCTAGTTGAAATCAGTGGGTTTTTTTTCCAACTTGGACTTAAAACAAAAATAGAGTTAAAGCTCCTTTTTTCAAGATGATAATGAGAGGCTGACGAGCTAAACTCTTTGATGACTAAAATGAGACAAGACGTCTCAAGTTTTTGTTGGTGCAAAGAGACGAGGTGTGTGTGGAGTTGTGGAACAGTATTTGGATGAACTAGTGACAGGATTTATGGGTCCATGAAGGGAGCTGTTCACCTCAAAGACCCGTTCAAAAAACTGGCCCTTTTATGTTTTTTTATTGCAATATTTTTAAAAAGAAATGTCATGTGGAACTATGTTTGGGAACACTCTTTGTTGCGACACCTACGTGTGCGTCGCTAATTAGCTTACCTGATAGAACAGATGGGTTTGTTACTATGCTCACTGATGTTGTTTTAAATAAAGAGCTGGTCTGTTTCAGCCAGCAACTTGGTGTCGTTGAATATTGCCTCCCGGCCTCAAACGTCACAGTTAATACAAGAAAATGAACGGTTCATTACAAGGACTCTGTTCTCGTTCACAGTGAAAAGCCGTTCAAAAGATTTGACTCATTCATTCACTAGGGGTGAACTCGTTGCTGTCAATCATGTGAACTTAATCTCCACTTCCGAGCATCCTCTTATTGTGGCGGAGGTGAATCCTTTGATTAGTTCAGCTCACGCTGTGGCTATCACGCTTTCTCACCAAATGGATACTTATTCGAATAATACTTTTTGACAGCTTGTGACAACCCTGCTGATTGATTCTATATTGTGTCCTTATTTAATCAACTCCATGGTGAGTTGTTTGCTTTGTTTCTTTTGTTTGAGTAAAAATGCGGCGCTACATTCAACCATTCAAACTGCCGATGAGCTAAGCTAACAAGCTTTAAGTACTGATGAGTGAGTTTATTCATTAAAAAGTGACATGTCTTTGTTATCATTATGGCTAAACGTTAAACCAACACTTATAGTGTCGAGTGGATGCTTTGGTTATTGTAGTTTTGTCCGTTTTAGATGTTTTTGTTACTTTTTTTGGTTAATGTCAACTTATTGACCTAAATTATTTTGTTAAAGGATTGATACTTTTTCAGGGTTCCCGCGGGGTCTTAAAAAGTCTTAAAAGTGTTGAATTTATGAATTTGGAAATAATGCCTTAAAAAAGACTTGGAAAAAGTCTTGAATTTTGATATCTGGGTCTTAAAATGTGTGCTGTATGTAACTTCTCCGTATCACATTTCACCTCAAAGGTTTAATTTGTCAACCACGATTATTCTGATTAAATAGCTTGTCATTCTTTACACATTCCACATTTCTTTTAAAAATAAATGAACATATGTTAAAGAATTTTTGTTTTTCTTGTCGGTAGGTCTATGAAATGAGTATTAAATTTTTATATAAACGGTCTTAAAAAGGTCTTAAAAAAACTTGAATTTGACTAGAAGAAACCTGTAGGAACCCTGTTTTTTTACTACAACCTTCTTGAGTTTTGGTGACTAAAACCGTACTAAAACTATCACATATAGACGTGATTAAAATGTGACTAAAACTATCAGCATTTTAGTCCAAAAGGTGAATACTAGAACCAAAGTGGCTACCAAAACACACTGGTTTAATTTGAAATTGTGGCTAATTAAGGTGCATCTCATTTTCCACACGTTCGCATTAAGTGATTTGAACCCCAGACCACTTTCCTCCATCGTGTCGTTTCCCTCTCATCTCTCTCTCCTCCTCTCCTCTTCACTCTTCACACTTTCGTTGTCTGTTAACTTTTTGACTTTGTCAGCCCTCCCTCCTCCATCCCCCTGTATCACGCCTAATTATCGAAGTCGGTGTGTGTCTACGGGGATCTGCTCGATACCTCCTCATCAAAGCCCCGGTTTGTGTTTGCTTGTTTATCTCAGACTGCTATTCTAGGCATTCTCCTGATGAGACACAAGCCTTCACTCCCTACAGAGGCTTGTATACTGTAAGCTGTCGCTGCACCTCTAGTCATTCAAAACCCGTCCACAAAAAGATTTTGTCATTTCCCTCCTCTGTTGTTCTTCTGCAATTTTCCACAACTTCTTTATATATATATATATATTGTGTATATAAATAAATGCACCCCTGCTTCTTTTCTCACACATTTTGTTTGAACTTTTTGTAAAGGAGTTGGATAAAAGTTATGCTAGAGGTTGGTTCCTCATCAAATTGTCTTCCCTCCCTCCTCCCTGCTTTCATCTGTCGATTCCCCCTTCCGCAGAAAACTCACCCCCACGTTTTCAGAGGATTTTGTGTGGGACCTTCTCCTTTGTGGCCCTCACCTCCCACCCTACACCTGGAGGGCGCCTGAATGAGTCCTTCTGGTGTCGGGAAGATGAGGTTTCTCACTCTGATAACTAACACCCTCTAAGGGCCTGGAGGATCTACCAGGCTGCGGGAGCAACAATAGCCTGAGCTGTGCTGAGTCTCCCTCTGGGGAGAAATGAGAGACCTCATTTGGAGAGTGTGTGTGCCTGAATGTGGAAGGTGTTTTAGGAGAAATGAGCAATATGGCCAAGAGCTGATGTGTTAAAAAAAAGAGTCTGTGCTGGTAGTTCATTCTGCTGAATTTTAAGTGTTTTATTGTAAAACAGTTGCAGCCATTGTGTTGCTTTTAGTGCAGAGATGATCTTCATGTTGAGGATTTGCAGGTTGTTTAGTTGGAAATTATTTTGTGTTTTGTTGAGCTTCGTGATGTTGATTGTTGGGGTGTTTTCAATAGATTAGTTGAAGATCCGTGATGCGTTTATGGCTGTGCAACCTGCGAGTCATTTTTAATCTCCTTGTTGGTTTCCTGTTCATGTTGGACAGGAACGTATCCCTCTAAATAGAGTTCACATAATTGTTCTGAGAACTGACTAATGACCGAGTTTCTTGTGTACCTCTGAGTTTTAGGGAACACAAATATTGTTTTGTTTAGAGTGAGCTGCAGGGAAAGACATATTGTCCCTGCTCACTTTCTTTGAGCCCCTATTTTTGTGAAGGGACTGTAGGTCAGAGTTGCTCTGAAAAAAGTGCACATGTAGCCAGGCGTTCATGAAATTCCATGTTTTTCAAACTGCAAAGCCAGAGCCTCCTGTTTCTGTTACCATTCATCTGCTGCCTCATTGTCCTCTGATGTAGCAGGAATGAGACTCTTAAAGTTCCAGTGCAGAAATTTCTGTTTGATTCTCCTCTTCATGCAACCTTCAGATGATGCACATCTACATTTACAAAGAGTCAAACAAAAAATCTGATGTAAAAGCACAGAAAGTTGAGATAACGGGAAGAAAAACACAGTATGATATTAGCTTAATTCTAGCACCAGTATATCTTTGAGGCTCCTGTTTTTTAACCAGCAAATACAACAGTGTGTGAGATTACACTGATCCAGCTGGTTTTCTTTTTTGTCTAACCTCAGGGCTCTAACCTTCAATACTCTGTTGTTGTGCAACAGGTGCCAGGATGGATGAGGCACAGAAGTATAAACAGCGACTGGAAGCCATTGCAGTGAGTACACACACACACACGTCACACGCACACACACACGGAGTGGGTAAAGAGACTGAACCTTGTGAATATTTTATGAGGGTGCAGCATGATGAGCGAGGATGTTCCTGGTCTCTTGAAAACAATACCCGTTTGCTTTAATGACGGTAACTTCAAGCAACACGAAACACAGAGTTTAGCTAACGATTAAAGGGATGGTTCACATCTTTCAAAGTGGGTTCCTGTGGATAGGTTAGGAACAACCTCAATTTAGAGAAACGGAGATACTTTTGCAATTTGAAATTGATGCGTAAGTCAGGGATTAACCCACACACTGTCTCTTATGGTGTTTCCTACAGTTTTGGGGTCAATTTGACCCCAGAAGACGACACAAAAAGTGGTATAAAATAAAATCCTCCATGTAAAAAGCTTCGAAATTCTTTAGATTAGAGTCATTTTAAAAGATCAGAAATCCAGTTTGTAACTGGCCGCACTGGGATGAACTCTTAGCTCATCTAGGCAGAATAAAACTCAGAGGTTGTTTATAGAACTATCTACAATAGGTCAGATATTAATTGTTTATAACCTTTCCACATAAACACACTTTTAATAATCTGAACTTTCCCTTTAAGAATGAAGTCAGTTACAGACTTTGAGAAAGTTCTTTGTTGCTTTAAAATCTGTAATTTATCTCTTTGGATCATGTGTGATAAAATGAATACAAATAGTCAAACTGGTAAAATATAATAAAACAACAGTAAGTTAAAAAATATAGCAAATAGAAGTTTTTGCATTCGTTATGAAGCTCTAATTAAAGGCCCATTAATGCTCATCACCTTTAAAGTCCGTTCAAGATCTTTAACATAGCAGGATTGCATAGAAACACACATGATTGCATTGTTATTGTCTAATATTTCAGTAAATATATTAATTGTTCTAAACCTATATTTTCCTCTCATAACACTTCCTGTCTGTTTCAGCGTCTGAACCAGGTGTTGGTTCAAAGGATCCTGGGTAGAAAAAAGAACTGAACTTTAACGTCAGCTTGTTCAAAAACCCTTTAAAATAAATTTATGAATTTAAATCAATTCAGTTTATTTATAAAGCTCCAGTTCACAAGTCTTCTTTAAGTGCACAACAAAGCAACAAATCCAGATTCAGGCTGACTGAAGAATCCTTATAAAATACCAATTCATCAAACATCTCCTGAGCTCATTCATTTCAAATATTTACTCATCTTTGTGTAGGATCAAATTTGAATTAAATGATTTCACTTTAACGAGGGGTCGATTAGGTCCATCTTTCGTGGACTTTATCCTGATTGTCACCATTTATATCCTGACGATGACTTCATATTCCAGCAAGATGGAGCATCATCTGATTCAAGCTGCAGAAAGCAACACCTGGACAGGGTTCTTACAGGTGCTTGAAATCCTTGAAAGTACTTGGATAAGTTTAAATAAACGGCTTGAAAGTAACTGAAATTGGTTGAAGCTTGTTAACATTTCTGAGATAATGAAGTGAAATATTTTATATTCACACTAGTAAAATCTCAGTAGAAAAACAAATGAGGTCCTGGAATGTTTCTTCAAGTTTTTATGATACGTTTTTACAGACCTTTTGTGTGTGTGTGTGTGTGTGTGTGTGTGTGTGTGCGCTGTTCATGTACGTGTAAATCATAAGGTGCTGGAAAAGCTGCAGAATATGGTTCCTGCATTCATGCAGAGGATGGGTGGCTGCCACAAAGTCTGGACTGCTGCATGTCGGGTTCTCAAAGAAAGAAAGAATGTCCATGAAAGTTCAGCATTAGACTTCACACAGGAGGAACTGAATGCAAAATAATTGGGGAGAACTCTCAGAAAATGGCTCTCACAGAGACACAAAGTCCAATTGGGTCATGAAAAAACATGTCAGAACTCTGCAGGGAAAATGGGGTCCAATCAACCACTTATTCAGGTGAAATCAGGGAGGTCAGAATCCAGAACCTATTTTTGAGACTCTATCATAAATAAGATGGGGTTGAAAATATTTAGAACAAATGGGTTTTTGAACTAGCAGAGGTCCAGTTCTTTACACTCACTTGACATATACTGTACACAAGAGTATGTTGTGGCACTAAAAAAAAAAAAGGCAGTCCAACACAAATCTGCAAACTGATTATATTGTAAAAAGGTTTAAAAAAGTTATTTTATTTTAACTCAGAAAGAAAGGACAGATGATGTAAACCCACTGAATTGGAAAGGATATTAATCACATAACAGATTAAAGCGCCAGAGTGGCAAAAATAACCATGTGTTTTAAAAAAATAACAATTTTTGTTTCTTATACAGCCAGCAGAGGTGGTACATCTATTTAATCAGAGCCAGGGAGAACAGTTTGAACTGAAAACCTTTAAAAAAGTTTAGAGAAACTGGTTTCAGTATTACAGAAAACTGAGACCGAGGTTTGTGTTTCAGCATGAAGCAACACACGAGCGGTTAGAGAAAACACAAATCAGCTTAAATGATCTCATTTCTATAGCGCTGTAGTGACAAACTAGAACGACTGTGATCCAGTCCGTTACTTCCCCCATCCACCTGTAACGTCTGACAGCTGGATTTACAGGTGGGATATGTTCCTACATGTCTCAGAAAAACTAATAAATCTGCATTCCTGGCTTTTCAGTTGGATTCCTATGAACGCTTTCCTTTTATTTACCTAGAATATTAAATTCCCATAACAATTATAAAGAAAGGAATTTAAATTTCCTCACTCGATCTCCTTTGGTCATGTTAAAATCTGCTAGATCACTCCTTCATATAATTAATTTTGTAATTCTGGGCTTCAAACAGCTTCTCCTGCACTTAAACAACAATATGCAAATTAAACTATCATAACATGTTGGAACCGTCGACAGATTTAAGGAAAATTCTTTAAAAAATTAATACTTTTTTACAGAAAAATACAAACTATACAATGTACAAAAAGTCTATGAAAACAATTGCGAGAACACTTGAGACACATTGTGTTTGTTCAACTCATTACCACGCTCAGAGATTTATAATGAGGAGATCGGAGTTCAAGCCAAGTTTATTGGAACTTTTGGAGATTATTTAATTTTTTGGCCAAATTTACTTCCGTTTTAGCCAAAATGTCTCTTCAGCCAAAAACACATGGACTCACACACACCTTCATATGCTGCAGAGGTCTACGTCTAACCAGCACGAAGGGACTGAAATACCAGCTCTTAGGACTTCACCACAGTTTATCATCATTTTATAGAATTTTTCATGGCAGTTCAGTTTTGCATAACACATTTATTATCTAAAACCTGCAGCCACTGCTTCATTCAGGGGAACGTGAATGCTTTTTTGAACTAAGACAGAACTTCTAACAAAAAATATTTTAGTTTGCATTTTAAAAAAAATACAATTAGAATTGATTAGCTTTGTGCATTTGTGATATTGCTTGCAGTAAAAAAATAACTTGAATCAAAAAGTGAGGGAAAAAGAAATGAGAATGCTATTGCTTCACTAGCTCCGTTGATCAAGTACATGTTCATGCAAGGTTTGTTTCACAAAAAAGTGGTTTTCACCTTCAAAATAAAAGAATAGTTATACTTTTTAAGATTTTATTTTATAAATTAAGGTTTTCTATGTATGATTCTTCTAAAATAAGCAATAATTTTGAATGTTTGAGGTGTCAGAAGATGAATATTTTCACAAGATTTTCCATTTGTCAATTTTTCTCAGTAACATTTTATTTACATTTATTTAGACATTAGCTGATTTTAATGGTGAGTCTGTTAACCAGAGTTTTTGCTCATTCTTTAAATCAAACATGCCTCCTGCTCTGTTTCTATTAAACTATTGATCCTTTTCTCTCCCTCTTCACTCCATTCCACCTCCTCGCTCTTTTTCAGGAGAAGCGTCGGCTGCAGGAGGAGCAGGACAAAGCCAGGAGAGAGATGGAGGATGAGAAGCTTAGACAACAGCAGCTCAAGGTCTGACACACACACACACACACACACACACACACACACACACACACACACACACACACACACACACACACACACACACACACACACACACACACACACACACACACACACACACACACACACACACACACACACACACACACACACACACAGATTCAGCATGTGTTCCTCTCAAGTAAAATGATCTGCAGACTCAGTTCAGACTGTTTGCATGGAGGCTTTTTTCTTTCCACACACACACTCACTCTAAACACACACACACCAATGACCTCAGGTGTAACCTGCCACATTTCCTGGTTCTGCGAGTTTCTTGGAAGCCCAGAGGCAGGCCTTCCTTTGACAAAATCACTTTTATGTGAATGTTTACTCACTCTGTGAGGCACAGAGCTGCTCTATTGTTTTCACATCGTTTCAGACTGGCGTTCCCACTTCCTACTCCATGATGTTTTGCTGCCTCAAGGCACATTCCTCAAGTTGTGAGAAATATCCAGTAGATTTGTTTGTTTTGTTTGTTGTTGTATTTTTTTTGTGGGTCCATGCAGGTATGCATGTTTGTGCTGGTAGGATCACGTAGGAGAACATTTTTCACACAGTTTTTGCTGTGCCTAACTCAGTTCTCTAAATACAGTTTGCAGTTTCAGATTCTAAAGTTGCAAAATGCTGCAAATACTGGAACTTAGATTGACTCTCACAGGAGGAATCATAATTCTTACAGCCTTTAATGGATTTATTAGCATTGTTATTCACTCAAACTCCAATTTAGATTCAAATATGTGATAAGTGGGAGCTGCAGCTTCTTGCGGCTCCTGACCTGCAGGGAATTCTGGAGAGGGCTGTGTCTAAGCCAGGAAAAGGAACAGAACCGGTCTTGTTCTGAGGTACACAGAGATGGTATTGAGACACTTATAGCTACAGTTAGTAGGTAACTACAGGCTAACAGCAGCAAGCATTTAGGACATTTGGCCATAAAGTAGATTAAAATAGTACACATGTATACAGTTGGAGTTCCTGCACTTACAGGGCCTATAAAAAGTCTTCACCCCCTTCATGAGAAACAAATTTGGCTTCTTTGTCCGAAGATATTACAAAAAACTTTAATGTCAAAGGAAAACTATTTTCTACAAAATGACTAATAAATAAAAATATATAAAGTACAATAAGTAAAAACATACATTTTATTAATATTTCATGAATAGATATTAAATCTAAGTCAGTATCACGTTTTCTTTTTCATGATTCCAGCTAAAATTATGTTGTCTGTGTTCTGAATTTAAAATATCTCATTTTCATTGTAAGCTTATTAATGTTTGTGATTTTAATGGCAGAACCAACTAAAGGATAAATGTTAAGAAGGAGAAAACGTGCCTCTAAATGATGTTTTCCCTCATTTAAATATATTTTGATTTGACTGTCTTTTAACCAGGAATGTTAACCAGGGCTGCCACTAATAACAGGTTAGACTGAATCTAGTATTTATTCTTAATTAATCCAACAAATGTTTCTCCCAAAAGCAAAATAAACTATTTGAGTTCACTTTATATTTAATTTTTAACATTCAAATTTGGGATTTATTATTTACCACAATATATAAAAGACCTGCATCTTAAAACTCCAGCGTGATGAAAGTAAATCAAGTAAAACTCTTTTGATTTGTGTATTTTTACAATAAAAACCTGAATGTTCAGTATTTATGTAAAAGATGTCCACATGTTCTGATCTTCAGTTGGACACGAACACTGATGATTGTATAGCATACAATAAATATCACGTAGACACTGGAAATGCAGCTTTTAATTTAAATAAAATGTGTAAGAGTACAGTCTGTGATTTATAATTTTTTATAAGAAGAAGAAAGAAAGAAATTAATTTATGTTTTAAATTTTGAGTCCATAATAATGAATCCCTTTGTATAAATCTGTTCTGTAATAAATACATAAAATATTGTGTCTCTGTTTCTCATAAGTTTTAGTAAAATAAAAAAAATTCTAAAAATCATATTTTTATAAAAGCAGCTTCTACTTTATTTAGTATTTAGTTTATTTTTTTTAGGATTTTATAATATTTCACAAATATTTAAGTTTTTTGTTTTGTCTTCATAAAGTATGATTGTGTCATGCATCGTTTCAAAATAAGGCATATAAGCCAAGGGTTTGGTGGACTGTTGCTAGGATACCTGGCCGGTTGTACCTTCTTTTCATTTGCAACCTGCTAACAACATTAAGCTAGTGGCTAGTTTGTGTATGCCAGGAAGGAAGCTAATAGCTGCCAGACAACATTTTATACTTGGACCAAAATCAGTGAGTACCTGATTTATTTAATGTTTGCTGACAGTTTTTAATGAGTGTGTGTCATTTTAGATGTTGAACTCATTATGAGAGGCTAAGTTCGCTAGCTGTAGCAGACAGTACTAGCCGAACTTGATGCTAAAGCTGGAATGTAGCTGGCCTGTGACTGTTGGTGACAAATGGTGAACACGTTTTATGAGAGTTTTCAGTAAGTGGGTTCTCAGGGTGTTTAGTGTATTTAAATAGAACTCTAGTCTGTTTTCCTCCTTGGTTTGTTGAGACCTGGTGGAGGTGGTCTCTGTTCCAAACAAACTACACAGCTGTTTGATATACTCATTTTAATAAACACATAAAAAACACTGTAGAGTTCAAATTGAACACCTTTTACGTATATGGATTTACTTCTTGGGTTAGGGTTTAGACAGACAATCTGACCAATCAGACGACCAAACATTCTCATGTGGTTTGTAGTGACATTTTTTTTGTTTTGTTTGCAGTTTTTTGTTGTTGTTGTTTATTTGTTTGAAACGTAATGACTGGAAAAAGATACAAATTCACAAAATGATGACCTGATTTGGAACAGAGGAACCAAGCTAACGGAGTAAAAAGCATTGCACTCACAACATCACAGGAATCAAGAACTGATTAGACCCCAAAGGAATAAAACAGTCTGACAGTCTAATTGTAAAAACCTTACATTGTTTTTTGCAAAACATTTTTAGTACACTTTAATGAACTTTCAGAAAGAAAACTTGCATGACATCTGCATTTGCAGGATTTTTGATTGACTGATTAAATGGCATGCAAATAATGTTTTTTATTTGTAGTTTTGATGCAAAAAATGTTGCAGCTTGTTTCCTACTGAAAGTTTTAGTGTTTATTTGTTTTTTCATGTCTCCAGCTAGCAAGATACTGGTTTAATTCAGTGATCTGGATTAAGGTTTGTTTAGATTTACCCAGAACATAGTAATCCTGACAAACTGAGAAAATCAAATCTCTTAATTTCTCCAGTTTGCCTCAGAGCAGCCAGACTTTCTTGTAATCTTTTGTTTTCTGAGGTTTTTTTAAGTTTTCCTCATGACTCTTGTCTGAATGAGAATATTTCCTCCACATAAATTATATGAATCATTCAGTCATAAAAAGACTTCTAAACTCATAAAATGAGCCAGTGTTTTGTCTGAATTGGACCTGTAGACTTCTTTTACCTGTAGCTCATCTCAAAGGTATAAAGTGTTCCAATCTATTTAGCTGAATTATTGAAAAATCCACTGTTTGTTTCATAAAATGGTATTTTAGCACCAACAAAGTTCTTCCTAATGCACCAACTGAAAACTGGACATATAGTAGATGATCAACAGAAGAGTGATGGATCAGGTCCTGTTGAAGTCCTTTTTTTTGTGTCAGTTTCCTAAACCCAGTGATGGTTGAACACATTTCCCTTTATGATTCTGTAGATTTTCTTCCCTCCTTCTACAAAACAATTAACACTTACTATTAACAATGCAGTTAAACATTGTTTCCTGTTATTAACACTACACTGCTCTCATCTGTTTCCCCCTCCTCCACATTCCAGAGGAAGTCTTTAAGAGACCAGTGGCTGATGGAAGGACCCCCCCTGTCCCCAATCTCACCAACCACCCAGAACCTTCTGTCCTCTCTGTGGGACACCCAGGACATGGAGAAACCCAGTGACACGTATGTCTTCTGTCTGTTGTGATGTCAGAGAATCATGATTGTATAAAATCATGTATCCCCTAACAAGGCAGGAAATGCATGAAGAAAAAACATTTTTGCATAGTTGAAAGTTCATGCAGTTGCAGACAGTGCTTCTCTTTCTATTTCTGTTCTCTTGTGATTAGTTGCTGTTGTGCATAATGTACTCAAGGAGGTATTTTCAGTTTTTGTAGCAAACTTTAAAGTCAGGACTGGGAATAAAATGTTGCAGGTGTTTTAAATCCTTGAAAGTGCTTGAGTTTTAATCTGGAGTTTTCAAGGTTTTGAAAGTGCTTGAAATCAGAGATGCACCAAAAAGTCAGCTGGTGATCAGAATCAGCCAATATTCAGTATAATCAGCGTGATCAGCCAATCTAAACATCAAAAGGCTCTTTTATTTATTTATTTTTCTGCTTTTTAATGTGTCCTGTTCTGACAACCTGGGCGGATAGAACGATGGATCTGAATGCCTTACAGTGTTAAAGCAGATTTACTCTACGACAGGAGGAGGTCATACTGCATCCAACACCGGAGTGGACAGGCAGAGAGATGAAGAAATGAGAGCAAAAAACCCAAAATGTATTTATTTTTTTCAATTTCTTGGTCAGTGAAGGCACCATTGCCAGGCAGCAATTAAAAAGTAAGTTAACTGCGCAACAGGAAAAAGTATGTCACGGTTTTCCAGTGGTAGAGTAAATTTGTTCTATCACAGTAAGGCGCTCAATCCCACCATTCACCTGCCTGAACTGTCAACAGGACAAGAAGGGGGATATAAATAAATCTGACATTTTTCATAGTCTGGTAACCCACTATGTGCTAATTTATGCTAGCGGATCATCCATGTGGAAGATTTTACTTGTAGAATTATAATTTTCAAGGTAATCAGGTATATATTGACATATTCTGTTAATTGTAGTTCTTTGAGATAAATCAGAAGAAGTCAGAATCAGTATCAGCAGTCAGAGCTGCATAAAAATCATTAGTATCGGCCCTCAGAACCAGAGTCCATGCATCTCTGTTTGAAACTGTGACAAAAATTGTTTTTTGTACAATAATATTTCCTTTTATGAGGCGTGAAATAATCATTTTCAGTAAATAAGTACTTTACACCAGAGTGAGAGGCTGGAAAATCTTTAAAACTCACATTGAAAGTGCTTGAATTTTATTTTGGCAGAAGCGTTAAGAACCCTGTTGTTTACTGCAGTGAGACAATGTTGACAAAGACAGAAATATTATTCACATTACACCAGTAAAATAAACTCTGCCTCACTTCCATTCAAATTCTAAAAGTCATTTAGATTTCAGATGGACTGCAGGTTTAGACGTGTGGTGAAGTTTATGTGATTGTGTGTCCATCTCAGTTTGCAGGCTGAGAATCAGCGGTTGACTGAGGGGCTGGAGACGCTGGAGGAACAGGTGTGAGGTTATCAAGCGGTGCACGTGAACACACACACACACACACACTTGCAGTGTGGACACAAAGGGGGTTGGAGTATGTGTTGAACAAGCCTGCTACATCATCTTCCATTAGGCAGAAAATGTCCTCACATCTTCTCTCCGTGGCTCTCAGCCATGCATAATGCATTTCCTCCCTCTGCAGCTTTGATGTAGCACCTTCTGGTGAAAAGCAGGAACTTTGAGTGCAAGTGGTCCTGTTACATCAACAGCAGAGTTTGATCTGCTGTTGAATGGCTGTTTCTCCACCAGTAATGTGAGGGATGTGTATTTTTGTTACCTCACCTCTCTCACAGTTGTCTTCTTTGTTCTCCAGCAGCTTCAGGCTGTGTAGAAAAGTTTCCCATCATTTCTGAGTTGATCTAAAACTTGAGGTTTGGAAATTTAAATATGGATTTTTAACTGGTGTTTTTTTTTTTTACCTTACACATCCAAGTAAATCTTATTCAGCAAAGTACTTTTACTCTTTCTGTTGTGAACAAGCAGCAGAAAACTCAAGTCACTAAAAGGATGTATTAGTACTTTTGACCCTCTTGTGTCATCAATGTCAAAAATTAAAAAACAGCTATAAAAACTTTACAAATCAGGGTTTTTTTCTTATGTCTGCATAGATCTGTTAAAGAACGCCAGTTCTTCTAAAAACGACCAAACTTTCAGTCAGTTTGAGGAATTTAACCCCTTAAATACCAGTTTGATTACTTGAAAAAGAAACACAAAGACTGCTATAGAAATACTGAAAATATTAACGTTGCTGCATTATTAGTTTTTGCACAGCATCAAATCTTTTACACATCTAAGACTTATTTAAATAATTATTCTCATTCAGACCAACCATGATTGAAGGTTTTGGTAGTTTTGAGCAGGACTGTTTAACAGATCTGTGCAGAAAAAAAAAAACACATTTATTTATTTCTTTGTAAAATCTTTATAACGGTTTTTTGGAAGTAAACATTTTTTGTCCTTTGTGACACAAGAAGCTAATCATTTTTACAGAGTTCTTTTGAAAAAAAAAAGTAATTAAAATTTCAAATTTGATCAAGATAAGGATTTAGATGAGCCATATGCACTAACATTACCAAGATGAAGAGGAAACATACGGACAAAAATGTTCATAATGACACATGAGTGTTGAGAGTTTTACTCTGAGACTTTTCAGCTCAACCACCCCCCCTTGTGACCTGGTGAAAAGTTCAATCTGAAGCAGAATATTTCTCAAATCTTATTTCTGACATTCCTCTCCTGTTGCTTTAACCCAACAGAAAGGTGTGAAGGTCACCGATCCTGCAGCAGGTGGGTTGAATCGGACGAGCTAGAAGCTTAAATAACAGTGTGTTTGATTCCAGTAGTTTATCAGTCAGAGAGTCAACAGACTCACACTCCACGGTGTGTAACAGCAACATGAACATACCCTGGTAACGGTCATCAGGACTTGTGTTAAAGTCCGGAGCGAGGCGTTTCTGTCTTCCATCTGTCGGCACATCCTGTCCAGATTCAGGCCCTATAACGATGCATTCGGTTTCCTTTAGCCGCCACCTGTTTGACAGCAGCAGGACTTTCCCTTAATCAAATCAATACATTCTGGTTACATTTAAGGAAAAGTCGTCATTTCCTCACATTCTTTATTCATACAGTAGAGCTTAGAGATGTCTTTATTGGTTAAGATTTCATCAGGATGTGTTCTTGTGTATATTAGATTTATGTATATCTATTGTATTTTTTGTGTAGAGGGATATTTTGGCCGTTTTGAAGCACATTCTTTGAAAAGTGTATAAATAATTACCATCTTAGCTGTTGTGGATGCCCATCTGAACAGCTTATGTTTGGAGAAATAGTGTTTACATCCCACAGGATTGATGAGCTAATGCTAGTCTGAGCGTAGCCAAGACCAAAATGTGCTGCTGCCAAATAAAACGGCTCCAATCTACTAAATTTAATACATTCATGCTACGTTAAACCTTTACACAGCTGTCAATTTAGCAATATACAGTTTTTGACGTAGTGTTCTCATAGAGGTCTAGTTCAGCAGGAATACTTGTTTAATTTCTGCCAACTCAGCCACATGATGTCAAACTGAAGCAGAGATTATAAAGTAACGTCACATAAACCTCTGAAACACTGGAGAACTGTTTCAGAACAGCATCAATCCATTCAGGTCCTGGCTTTGTTTGGACTAGCCGTTAGCTCATCAGTTCTGCAAGATTTAAACTGTGTATTCAAACTGAGGCTGTTTAGGAAGCTAAGAACAACAGGAAAGAGTAATTATTATAACCTTTTACACAAAAACACTAAAAAGATGGCTAAAATGTCAGGTTTTATTGTTGACGGTGCATTTATTTGGCCAAGTTATGGTTATTTTCCCAGTTGGACAACTGAAACCTTAAGTTAAACTATAGATTTAAAACATCACTGAATGTAAATGTTTCACTTTATCCTGTTTTTAAAACCAGATATCTCTGCTGATCATTTTGTTTTCCCCTCAGAAAACGTCCCAACTCCCCTGCAGAATGGAGAAAACAAGGCAGCAGCATCAGGTGAGTCCAGAGAAAACCTGGAGTCAGATCACACAGGTTTAAATAAGACAGCTCTGTTATCAAAACTAAACTAAAATCCTCTCCGTTCTTTCTCATAATTCTTATTTAATCACCATTTTGTGCCAAGAAGTCAAAGGTCACACGATCCCTAATGGATGTGCATGTCGACGTGCATTTTATCTGCTGATCTGAAGACGTTAGTGTTACAAAGAACAAAGATCCACAGGCGCTCTGCATCTGCAGTTCACAAAACAGCAACGTAATGTGATGAATTTAATTCAAGTTAATCGGCACTCTGGTGCACAATTTGCACTTTCAAAGGGCAGCGGCTACATTTAAATGTCGGTCAGGATGCTTTTCAAACACACACAGGTAGACAGGAGGATGCTCAAAATGAAACCTGGCTTTCTGTTCGTATTAAAATCACCTGAGGTCCATGATATTTTTGTCCACGCTGCAGAATCTAAACCTGCTTCCAGCGCGTACCGTAGCTCAGGGGTTCCTGACCTTTTTCCTGAAAATAATCATCAAATCTACAGAAAGCTGCACCCACCTCCCTCCAAGCCTGTGCACACAGCATACACTCCACCTGGATGAGGAGTTACAGGATTTAGTTTTTATTGTAACAGGGTGCTGAATTCTCCGATGGTTACGAGCAGTTTAACAAAGAGGAAGTGACGTTTGACGTTAACAAACACTAAATTTCTCCTGGAAATATTTTTGACACTAAATCAACTTGAGTTGATCATCACAGCTGGGATGTTCTGTGTCCTCCAGACTGGAAATGTAGAGGTCCAACACTCGGGACTCCTTTGATCAGTTGGCCTCAAAATCGGCAAAACAGAACTTTAAGTTTCTCACAAAATAAATTATAAATCCGTTCAGACTGTTTCATCTCCTGTGGATGATTCAGAACCATCAGTTTGTGGGTCTTATTGAAAATATCCAAATTAAAACAAAATCAGTCTGTTCTCTCTAAGTTGTAGATGTTTTTTTTTTTTACATTTTCCACGATAACATTCATCTAATCACACGAGAAGCGTCAGCGTTGTTGGCTGCACTAGATCTTTTCCCACTTTGATAATCCAGTATGCGTGGAGTTATTTGCTTCATGTTCAAAACTAACTTGACATCCTCTATGAAGTGTAAACTTCGTGCACCCCCTGTGGTTTTTGAAACACTGATCTAGTTTAGCTGAACTTCAAACACTTGCAATTTATGCAAGTTAAAATATTAAATATCCACCTGAAAGAGTTTTACCTTTAGCTGTTTAGCAGCAGCACATCTAAAACTCACTGACGGTGCAGAGGAGTGTGTTCGTTAATGAGATTAAGACAGGAGGGAGCTGGGTTAGCAGCAGCAGGTGAAGGAAAACCTTCTTTCAGATACAAACACCTCTAAATCTTGTTCACGTTAAGTACATAAAGCAGGGTTCTTGAATATTTCATAAAATGCCTGCAAGTGCTTGAAACTAGAGATGCACCAAAAAAAAACTAATTTAGTGACCAGAAAAGAGAAGCTCTGTAGTTCACTGAGACAAATTGAAGTCAGCTGAGTTTAGGTTCACACAGCAGGTCTTAATGCTACATTATAGTTTTTGCTGAGATCTGATGTATTTATTTAGTTTTTGTGGTCGTTGACTCGTTTACATATGACCGTTGCCTTGTTTTGCCTTCTTTACTTACTGCACAGACTTTTTGAAATGTCACCACAACACAGAGGAGAGTTCAGCCTTCAGAAAGCAAGGAAGTTATTTGGAAGGCATTACAAAATAAAAGCATGTTTTTAAACCGGTCCAAGTCTAAACGTGTAGAGCTGAGCGGTCTGCAAGAAAAACAGCCTTAATCCCAGTTATTATATCACTATTATTATTAAAGCATTATTATTTATAAATGTAGAAGTAAAAGAGATTGTTACATTAATTACTTGATTGAACCTGAACAGACTAAAGATAAAAATGTTAACAAATGGTTCATGTGTTATTGAAATCTGATCACATCTAATGTGTTTGCTGATCGTTTTGTGTCTTTGTTTTCTTCAGAAACATCTGATGACGTGGAGTTGGACCGAAGCCCACCTCAGGTTGAGAAGGCAGCTGTCCTCACTAACGGTGGAGGAGACCTGGATCCTAACAGTAATCACATCGCATCAGAGCAGAGTGAGCTGAACCCAAACGGGCCGGTCAGAGTCACCGAGGGGGTCAACAGGATCAATCTGGAACCGGAGATAAGTGTCACCAAGTCAGCATCCTCTCCAAATGCCAACATTAATGAAGAGGAGGAGGAGGAAGAAGAGGGGATTCTGGTGATGAGAGCAGAACCAGTATTCATCACAGATGATGGTGATGATGGTTCTGAGGATCTTCTCACTCAAGAAGACCAGGGGGAGTCTGATCAAACCCCTCTGCCACATCCAGAGGCAGGTTATGAGATGGGAGAGGGTATAGAGCTGGTGGTCGAAACAGAACCAGCTCCAGAAACCGTACCAGAACCAGAGAATCCTGAATCAACGGAGCTCACTGTGGAAGGACAAGAACCCGCTGGAGATGAGGACGAGGAAGAGGAACGTGGAGTAAAGGTAAACGATAATGAAGATGAAGAAACTGCTGAAGCCCAGGATGAAATGGAAGATCAGGTTTGTGTTCAGCTGCAGTCACCAGTCAGTGCTCTAGAGGGCGCCGTGGTGACCTTGGTGCCGGTCTACACTGAGACATCGCCTTCTGCTCTCAGCCATAAACCAGAGGCTCAGACAGACGATGGAGCTTCAGCAGCACCTGAGGAAGAGGAGGAAACACTAAATGTGGAGGATCCATTCCAGGAGGTTCCCCTGACTGATTCCCAGGAGAACAAAAGCACAAAGATGGAACCGGGAGAACAGGAACCTCTTCTGGTGAAGGTCAAAGCCTCCAATGTTTATGTAGAGTCAGCAGGGTCCAACAGCCCAGTTAACACAGAGACACAGAACCAGACCAAACCCAGTCAGGGGGAGGACACTGGGTCACCCAAACACAAAACCTGCCAGTGCTGCTCCGTCATGTAAACCCCCTAAAGACCTGGACCTGGACCTGGACCTGGACCTGTCAGCCTCTCTGTCTGACGCTACATCACCTCAGCGAAGGGCTCCTTCATTTAGCCAACGTGTGTTCTACATCGAAATGAAATGAATTTGGGGTTTTTTGTAGTTTTTAAGTGCCTTGGAAAATTCATTTGATGCATTTCTCAAGTTGTCTTCACACATAGTGGACTAAAACACAGAGTTCATCAGCTGGGTGTCGCATTCCTGGTGAGCACAGGAAGCAGCAAAGTGGAAACATCTCTGACGCGTACCGTTTTAAACTGCTAATTAACTTCTGTGACTATTACTTTAAAACTGAAATATTTTACTGATTTTGACATTTAGTTAGAGATACTATTAGTCCAATAAGGGACCCGAATATTTTTATTTCCTTTGTGACATTGATAAAAAAAAATGTAAAAAGGGAGGTCATTATTAAATAGTTGGAGGACCAGTGGCGATTTTAAGAGATAAATTATTTTTATGAACCTGAAAAGTATGAATTTTTTCCCCGATGTTCTTTAGGTCCAGAGATTTGTGTATGGATGGATGTAAATACTGTAAACAAGAAGCTTGTAAAATGTTTGAGCTTTGACATATTTGCTGACTGGTTTCATGATTAAACTAATATTTGTGGTACACTACATGACTCTGTTGTTCTTACAGCTTCATGAGCTCAAGGTCTGAGTCGATTTTAATTTTAACCAAGTTTTCTAGTTTAATTAGTTGGTTCTAAAGAAGATTTGAACTAAAGTCTAGCTCAGAGTCTGCTGTAAGGTGTGTGTTGATGCAATAATGCAGTTGCTCTTGCTGCAGTTTTTTAACCGACACAGGGGTCAGAGGGGAGAAAGCCACACATCGGTACCAAAGTCCTGCTGAGTTTAAATCTCAGCGTCTAAAACAACAGATTCCAAAGACTTGTTGCATAAAGGATCTTTACCTATTGGACATAAACAGGAAGCACCTGATTGGATCTTAACCCTTAGGCATCCTTTTTATTTTCTAAAGCCATTAAGGACAAAAATGTCCACTTCTAAGGAACTTTTATATTACACAGAATATTTTTCTCTGCTAAGTTCTGTTAAACAGCCCTGCTATAAACAACCAAACTTTTAATCATTTGGAGGATTTTAAACCTTTAAATGTCATTTTGACTACTTAAATATCTCTGATTTTTATGAAAACAAAGGGAATGTTTTTAAAAATTTGGGTGTCTGATTAAGCTTTTACAAAAAGTCAAGAATTACCAAAAGTATTATCTTTGATGTATTATTAATTTTTGCGCAGCATCAGTTGCATCAGAATCCTTGGCATATCCAAGACAACCAGACTTAATTGGGTTATGGGAAATAACAGTTTTGTTATTTTCCTAAATAAAATCATAATTTCATCAACCTGACATTTAAAGATTTTAAATCCTACTAATAATTTGATTGTTTTGATCAGGACTAAAGTTGATTAAAAGTTTTAACCCTTAATGACTCGAGAGAATTTTAAAACTGCTGCACAACAAAAAAGCATCAAAGTTAACATTTTGGGTATTCCCTATATAGTACTAAGGGTCCTGTTACCCTCAGTGGATAAAGTGATTAAGAAAATGAATGAATATGTAGAACTGACTGGTAAAAAGTTCCCCAGATACCCAACATTTGTTTAATTTAGTTTTTTTATAATAAGGATTTTAAGTAACCAGCTGATAGAGTTGAAATCCTTAAAAAAAAGTGATTTTGTTGAACTGAGGTGATTCAACAGATCTATGCAGGGAAAAATGCATTGTAAAGTGTCTATAGCAGGTTATAGAAGTGGACACTGTTGTTCTTATTGACACAACATGGTAATACTTTTTCCAGTGTTCTATTGAGAAAAAAAAGTTACATTTCTAAATTTATCAAGAGATGGAGAGGAAACTGATCCAAATGGACTAAAATGTCCAGAATGACGTCTGAGGGTTTAAAAATAAATACATCAAAATGTTTTTCTGCTTGGCCTTTGAACAAGAATGTCATTTCTTTGAGAGCAGAATATTAGAACCACTGAGTTTTGTTTGTCTCATATTTGAGTTGTGTCTCGTGAAGCATTCCCACACTTGGCACATCCAGCGGGTCACTCTGGGTGTCATACCAGAACTGTCCACTTCTCCATAAATAGATAAAGTCTTCATGCCACAGTGGGTTCATTTAGTTTTGGCTGAAAATGGTTAAAATTACAAAGAAGATCGGGCTTTAAAAAGCTTTCAGCTAACGAGTTGAACTCAACAAAAGAGGTCCCTGGTCCAGATGTCGACCCTGTGACCCGATCCAGATTAACAGCAGAGGATGGATCAGTTGTCATAAGTTACTTTTCTAGGTTGGTCTCTAAAGTCACAAATAAACCATGTTTTATTTAAATATCTGTTTCCATAATAAAAGAGCTTTTTGAGTTTAGGAACTTTCATGACTTCAATTCATGCTTTTTTTGTTGTTTTTCTATAATAAAAAAAAAGACATAAAACAAACTGATTTAAATTCTGAAGAGTCTGTTTTTGAATTCCATCAGGAACCAAATAGAGAAGTGACTCTTTGAAGTAGTTTAGTAAAAGTGTGTGTTTAAAGTGAACTCTTCAAGCGTTTACCGACATCTAAAGGTGTTTTATCAGAATACAGTTGTGTACGATTCAAAGGCCTTCGTTTCTAAAGATGAATCTCTCGTATTCAGTTCTGAAGCATCATTTGTAAAGTGGTTAAAGTTCACACACATCAACAAAATCAAGCATTTTGCTGTTTGCTTCAAGTGCAACTCAGCTTTTTTATTCCTTTAAAATGCTAACTAAAGCATACATCACACGGTGTTCTAGTTAGAACCATGAGTAGAACCAGAGTACAAACTGTACATGTGTGTGTGTGTGTCCGTCTCATAACCTTTAACATAGAACATTGTCATTGAACCAGAGTAAACAACATGTAACTCATTACCCAGGGATTCTGTTTATTTCACAATATTCGAATCTACGATGACAGAAGATCTTTAACTTTTTGAGGTTTTCAAATATCTATCAAGTCGAGACCTTTGCCAGATGCATTTTCAGCTGTACTGCAAAGCAACTGACAAACATTTTCAAGGATATTCTTTGTGATTTATTCAACCATTTAAAAAAAACTGATGCATCAAAAAACTGGTCTGGTGATCAGAACTGGCTCGACTCTGGAACTCCAAAAATGTTTTTTTACTACCAGAATCCTAAATTATTTGTTTATCATACACTGCAAACATAAATTAAAGGAACACTTATTAATCAGAGTCTGGTATCATGTCAGTTATATTGATCTGATCAGTTTAGCAGAGGGGCTGTTGATCAGTGTCAGCTGATTTGGTGTTGATGAAACTGAGAACAGGTGCAACAATGAGACGACCCCTAAACCAGGGATGGTTCTGCAGGTGGAGACTACAGATAATTTTACCTCCCCATATTTTTGTTTTGTTTTTTTTAACTGTTTTTCAGTAGTTCAGCATTTGACTGGTGTCACTACTGGTAGCATGAGGTGACACCTGGACTCTACAGAGGTTACACAGGCAGTGCAACTCCATCAGGATCAATACATGTCATCGTCAGGAGTTTTAAGTCTTAAGAGTGTGGAGAAGATTTCATGAGACAGGAAGTTACACTGGACAGGGCTGTCGGAGGTTCTTAACCCATCAGCAGGACCTCTAGCTGTTCCTTTGTGGAAGAGGGAGGAGGGTGGATGTGTTATTATTTCAGAATTTAAAATGTTAAAGCCAGAATCTGTGCATCTCTAATAAAAATAAAATGAATCAGCCAGAAAGAAAGAAACGATGTATAAAATACTGACCATGTTAGGTGTTTACCAGCCTTACCTGTAAAATGAAGCTGTTTCCAGATAAAAGTTAATGATTTTCTACTCCACACCACTAGATGGCAGTGCTAAGTAATCAGAGAAGTAAAGACTCAAGATGGGCCCTGTCCCAATACTCGCACTTCCAACCTTGTGCCCCTCAATTGCGCGTTCCCGCGATGGTGCTTGACTGCGTACGGTGTCCCGCCCACTTTTCCACCCTCGCTACAAACTCTGCTGAAGTTTGCATCAGTGCCGACTTCGGCGAAGGGTATTACCCATGATTCCAAGAACACTTCTTGGAGGACCATAGGCTGCAGTGTGGATATTAGGACAGGGCCAAGCAGAAAGTGAAACCAAAATGACCTGAAGTACCTCCTAGTGGCTGGCCGCAGTATGTTTTAAGCCACACCCCCTTTGTGAAAACAATTGGGACATTTTTCAGATTAGCAATAAAAATACGACTCAAATTTGTTCTAAATTCAGTCAGTCCACGTCTGACTTGTTACTTCATGATGCACCTATTCTGGGATTTTTATTCTTCTACCCTGAAGTGTCTACAGCTGGAATAAGTCGGGTAGAAAGAGATTTTAGCCTGACTCCAGATCAGGTATCAGCAGTGGATCAGTTTTAACCCCCAATTCTCCATCTGTTTTTCCCACACACGACACCATAATAAAAGTAAGAGGTCTCAGGCTAAGCTTCAAAGTGTTGTGGGGCTCTAACTTGATGGAGAAATGTCTACTCAGATCAGATTAGCTTAAACAGCACAAGGAAGAGCTGAGAGGGAGCCTTCTTTTAGCATCTTCCCTTGAGATCAGCCTCTAAGGAGGGGAGTGAGACCCTGATGACTCTGGAATGCTCTCAGTAGTTTGTTTTGTCAGTTACACTGACTGTTGTGAGGAGATGCTCGGTGATCCTTAAGATCAAAACAATAAAAAAATTGGAGGATTAAACTGTGAAAAGCCTCGCTGAGCTTTTTATTAGTTTAGGTGGACCAGCACAGCTCCATTAAAACAGCCCTAATCTAGAAACTAATCCTCCACATGTCCACCACATTCCTGTGGGAAGTTCACAACAAAGCAGGCGATGCTGACTCAGCTCTGCTCTGGTGTAAATGTGGAACCTCTCTTTTCTCTTAGTTTGAAAATCCTCAGAAGTTTGTTTTTCTTCTGTCATCCAGCAGGACATGACTCTGTCGTTCTAAACATCATCTGATTGTGTTGAGTTTTTATTAAAATATCAGTTAATTCATTAATTTCTGGCCTAATTTTCTCCGTGAACATTTCATGTTATTCTGTTCTGTCTGTTCTTGGTCTTGATTTTTTTTTCTTAATTTTTTTAATAATATGAAATGATAGAAAAAGTTTACATTTATTTTGAATAATTCACAATAAAGTGATAGTTTGAATGTTTTAAGTGGGTTTTCTGTGAAAAGGTTTTAAACAATTAAATTTGAAGCGGAAGAAGACGAGACGAGACAATTAAATTTGAGCTTTTCAACCAACCTCAGTTTGGAAAAAGACAGAATTAGCGCAGAGCAGTTTAACAAGCTAGCAGCTAGTCGGGGTCTTTTTTTCTGGATTATACCATTAGATATGATGGAGGGGTGTCTGAATCTCCCAACAGATTGCACCACTGCTCTTCTTTTATAACTTAATGGTAAAATCTTTGTGTTTATCCACCTGACTGGTTGCATAAACAAACGTTTTTTTTTTGGAGTCGGTTAATTCAGAAACAACAAATCTCAAATGATTGTTGGATTCATGCAGTTCATGTGAACACTTTGATAAAATCTTTATTTCTTGCAGAAATATTATGAATACCAAAGCTCGTGTTATAAACTGAACAGGAAGTGCTACAAAAGGTTAGCATGACCATTGTGTTATACTTATAGAGAAGTTCTATGTAAATCATAGTATGAAACATGCTATTGTGCAAAGGTTGAAAAAAAACTGTTTTTAAATGAGAATTTTAAGATGGCGAGTAATCCACTTCAGGAAGGAGGCAGCTGTAACTAGCCTTTAGCTTATCAGTCAGTCACAACTGATCTGTTTCTCCAAACTGAGGCTGTTCAGTGACCATCTACAACAGGTAAAGATATTAAATCTTTACACTGAAACCCTTCCCTTAAATATCCCTTTAACTTGACTTTAAAAATATTTACAATCAGCAGGTCAAAGTGTCTCTGATCAAACAGGAAGGAGATCAGGATTCAGGCTTTGCAAAGAGTCAATATTTTACCTCTACAGTCCTTTTTGTGCAATTTGACACTTCTGATCAAATTGTTTCAGGTCTGCAATGAATGAAACAAAACCAGAATGTCCAACACTACACACATCTTTACTCCAGGTTAGGCAAAGTCCACAAATATTTAACACTGAGTTCCCAAAACTGTCTTTCCTTTCACAATCCTAAACTCCACAGGTGGGAAATCACCTTCTTGTGAAACCAAACAACTATAAATCAGCCTGATCGCTGAGGCTGCTTCACCTGACTGTATCTCAGTGACTGTTTTCAATCATCACATAATGATTCCTGCTGTGTGTGCCGTGACTCTCGTCTGGTTGCTGTCTGTGACCCGTTCTGCTCCTCTGACCTGTGAGGAGCTGGTCCGGCCTTTGGACCAGCCAGACCTCCGTGGTTTGGAGGGAAGGTGGGCTCTGATCGCCGGCAGTCTGAGCCACCTGCCATTCCTGGAGCGATTCAAACAGAGAGACGGCGCCTCTGTGAACTTCTCCAGGAACACCACGGACGCCAACATCTCCTACACAAGCAGCATCCTTTTAAACAGCAAGTGCCTGCGCGGCTCCTACAACATCTCCATGGGAGGCAGCAGCTTCACGTACGACGGCACAGATAAAAGCAACCTGACCATGAACTTCGTCTACACGTCCTGCAGCGACTGCATCCTGATGCACATGAACGCGGAGTCAGGACGGAGGCAGCACTTCTACCTGTTCAGCAGGAGGAGGCGGCTGGAGCAGGAGGAGATGGAGGAGTTTAGAGCTCAGGTGGAGTGTCTGAACATGCCTCCGCCTGCTGTGATGGACCCCACCAAGGAGCTGTGTCCAGAGGAGGAGACCAGAGATCCAGAAGTTTGAGCTCTAAAAAAAACTGAGACATAGAAGCATCAAACTGTGTCAGTAGAGGATTAACATGCATCCATCTGGAGACAGAAAGACTTTTACTGAACAATTCAGACGTGTCCTTCAGTGTTCTTAAGTGACCGTAACTGGACTTCTCTTGTTTCTTGAAGACGTCTAACCTCTCATCCAAGACACTTTCTAAACTCGGGCTGGAAATATTAGGGTCACCTGAGTCCATGGCCCTACCCTCTTTTCACTTCCCTGTTTGTGTCCTTATCACTGACAATCCAAAAATGTCCTAAACAATGCAAACAACAATGTTTGGATCATCAGTGATAACGACTCAAACAGGGAACTGGATAGATGGTGGGGCCAGGGACTCATGTGACCCAAATGACCTCATCGGTAACAGCTATGACCTCGTTAGCGACCTCAGTGGCCCTGTCAGTGAGAGTGTTTCTGACTAGGTCTGAAGAAACCACTTGGATGAGGTGAAACGTCTTCAAGAAACAAGAGAAGTCTAGTCACTTTTAAAAAATAATTTAAGACGATCATGACCTGGATGACTGAGAATCAACATCCTTCAGTGTTCAAACCTGCAACATGTCATTCTTACTGTAAATCAAAAATAAATCATATTTTAAGATGTAAGGTTCTTTTTCATTATGTGTAAAAAAAAAAACCCACAATACAGAAATAAATGTCATTAAATTCCTTAAAGGAATTTAAAATAGAGCCGGTTGGGTTAGTTTATGGTGTTTATGCTATTGTACACTGTAAAACCTGCCAAGTAAGTTCAACTCAAAAGATCTGAGGAAACCGATCGCCTTGTGGCATTTAAGTTTATTAACTTAAATTGTTAACATTTAGAAAACTACTTACTTTGAGTTAACTGTAATTAAATATATATATAGTTATGTCAACATGTGTAGATCAATTCAATGGATAAATTCAACTAAGTTTACTTAACGTAAACCATTTTATTCCCACAAACTCATCTATTCATCAATTCAGCAGGGCCCACTGTTATAATTTACTTTAAATGAGTTTTATGACATCTACCAAAATAAAATGAGTATTGACTAAATTCTGGTATTTTCATAGTACTTGAACACTATGAATAAAATACATGTACTCAAATCTGCAGAGTTAGTTGTTGAGTTCTTCATTTTTGAGTAAGATGAACTTGATTGAAGTCAGTGTCTGCAACGTTTTCAGGGAAATAAGTTATTTGGACTCACTTTGTTTATTAATATATACTGTTAGGCTTTATAGTGTAGAGGGTTCCAAACAGGTGATGTAGTGTTCTAACACATCAGAATGACTTGCTCCAGATTCTCAGCTACTACTAAGTCAAGTTGTGACTCAATATCTGTAAAATAGAGTTTTGAAAGGCGTTGACTCCAACGGTCAGTTTTAACATTAAATGATTACTTCCATTGACATCCATCAAGTGGTTCAAGGGATATGTTGCTAATGAACAAACACACACACACACACATGCAAAAACATTATCTCCCACCTTTTGCCATAGAGACCAACTCTGAGTCTTCCTAAAGTAAAGGTTAGTTTTACCAGTCTGAAGGACTGTGTAGGAAATTATTCAACAAAAATATAGAATTTTAAGTACTTTGTTGGTTTTACACATTTTGTAATAATGAGCACCATCAATAAAACCAGGCGTTGGCTCTGTGGTGAAAATGCTCTCAGCAAGACCTCAGGGCATTATATAGAAAGCTTCTAAACGGCCACATAGGGAACATTATTATAAAACGAATGCTTTTCATATGTAAAGTGTTTTCTCTGCAGCTGGGGATGCATGCTTTACAGGAATAGAAAGATGACTAGAAATAGTTTTATTCTTTAAATAATGTGAAAGTAAATGTTTATACAGCAGATAGTGAAACGTTAAGCTCAGGTCCTCTTAATGTTGGTAACATCTGGTGTGAATAGTTATAGCAGAGTCGCTCTGTGATCTGGTGGTTAACACCTCACAGGCAGGAGGTTCCAGTTAGGGTCTTTCTTCATGTTGTCTCTGCGTTAAGTGTGGGTTTTCTCATGTTTCCTCCTAGAAACAGGTTAACTGGAGACTCAGTGGTTCTCAGTGGGTCTGGGTTTGGAGCCCCTTAATAACCAGCTGTGACCCTAATTGAGGAAAAAAGTCAGTTTATTTGTAAAAGTATTGCTCTTTGAGCCTGAGACAGTAGAGTGAAATATCACAGAACACCAACACAAAAAAGCAAATTAAAAGATCAACCATAACAGCCATCATGTGGTGGCGCTAGAGAGGGAAATAGTCCTCTTTACCTTCAATCAGCTGCATTAGAATTAATACCAAATCTCTTCACTTCATTCAACTTTTTTAACAGAACCAACTGTTTTCAGGAACAAATGTGAAATAAAAGTCTAACTACTGAGAAGTAGATTCAAAAAGACTCTAAGGAGCGTGCGCCAAAACAGGAAGTGCAGATTCAAGCGATCTGTCCCGGTCCAGACCGGCACAAAGATACCATCACCAGGAAATCGCCAGTCAGTCCTCATCCAGTCCCAGAGCAGGTGTCACTGCGGCTCCGCGCGGGCCGTGAGGGGCTCGTGATGGTCGATCCAGACACGTACGTCTCCTCACTCTGGACACAGGTCTGTCCGCGGACTCCGCGCACAGCACCTGGTCCACTGGGCTGCACGTGTTACTGGTGGGGATGCAGCGCTATTTCTGCACCCTTGGATCAAATTATTTTTGGGGACATGTCACCTCCGTCCATTTCAAATCTACGCCCATGACTCAACCACTCATTCAGGCATTAATCATGAGACTGACGCACTGAAACCATTGGGAGGAATTAATGGTAGAACTGGGTTTAAAGGTCTTCAGTAGAGGTCAGGTTCAGGTGTCAACACCTTGCTGAGCAAAGCATACTTAAGTTTTATTCCTCAGCATGTGAAAATTCAACTTATCTAGTCTGAGTCACATCTGCCTCTTCCATAGGAAAACGTGCAGACTCCAAATAGAAAGAACACGGCTAAGAATTGAACCTGCAACCTTCTTGCTGCAAGGCAACAGTGCTATTGTGATGGGCCACTATGAGAAGCTACACTCACACCCAGGTCAGAATAGGGTCTAGTGACTGTACGTAGATGTTTGGTGCCTTGTGGTTCTATGTATTTTCTTGCTCTTGGTTCAGAGCTCAGTTGCAGGAGTTAACTGTATTACCTGTGCCACCATGCAGCCCAAAACAATAACAATAAACCATATTTTTTTCTTGACATTTCAGCTTTATTCTTGACACTTCACCCTTCTCAAAGTGTCAGTAATGCACCTTGTTTAATCCAAGTCTCTTGTTTCTCTCCTTATTTTCCAAGTCCTAAAGCTGATTTTGTCTCTTTATTTGAACGTCTCTCCCTCTGTTGTCCCATCTAAAGGAAAAGCAGCCAGTAAACCATAACAGTCAGAAGTCACAGCAGCAAAGCGTCTCTGTTTCACAATCCCAGGATCCACAGCTGATAAAGACTCTGCCCTCTGGGATTTTCTCAGATTGAGAAACAGAGTCTCTGAAAAAGTATAAAACCCAGAAATGTGCCCTATTGATTACTGATTTCTCCTTCAACGTTTTTACAGTCACTACCGGTAAAGTTATCCATGATGTTTTCCATCTCAGCTGTTGTTTTCCTCTGCCTGGTGTCTGTGAGCCGCTCAGCTCCTCTGTCCTGCTCCGACCTGCTCAGACCTGTAGATCACATTGATCTTCATCGTTTGGAGGGCCGACGGGCCATGGTGGCTGGCAGTCTGAGTCACCTTCCACTCATGGAGCGCTTAGGACAGAGAGACAGCGCCACTGCCATGTTTTCCAACACCACCAGTGAGGGTATCATCTCCTTCAGCCGCAGCATGCGTCTAAATGACACATGCCACTATGGTTCTTACAACATCTCACTGGAGGGCAGCAGCTTCGCCTTCGATCACAGCAGAGTCACCACCACCTTCACCCAGACTTCCTGTCACGACTGCATACTGCTGAGCTTTGATGTGGCGTCTGAAAAGAGGCAGCACTTCTACCTGTTCAGCAGGAGGAGGCGGCTGGAGCAGGAGGAGATGGAGGAGTTTAGAGCTCAGGTGGAGTGTCTGAACATGCCTCCGCCTGCTGTGATGGACCCCACCAAGGAGCTGTGTCCAGAGGAGGAGACCAGAGACCCATCAGCTCAAACAGAGACAAAACCAGACACCAAGAAGGACTGATAATCCCACTGTGTTCATTTCACTGACCTTGATCTTCTTTTTAGATTAAATCGTTTTAAAAATGGAACATTTGTAAGATTGATTTTTGGAGGTAAAATGTGTCTCGTCTAACTTAAACATAACCCTGTGATTCCAATGGTTCCATATTTCTTATATCTGTTTCTAAGAGCTCCACCTCTTCAACATGATCAGCACATTCAATTCAACTCAGTTTATTTATAAAGCTTCAGTTCACAACACAAGGTCGAGATTCAGGCTGACTGATCACAGTCAATAGAGGTCAGCTGTAGTGAAATAAGATGGAGAGTAGAGAGAGCAGTCTGAGTCAGCAGCAGGAGCCCGGAGAACCCGATAACTACAGAATTTATCAGAGAGGAAAGTCTGAAGACAGGGTTTCTGCCTCATGGATGGAAACTGGAACCTGGTTCCTGAGAACTGAAAGCTCTGCCACCCGTTCTAATTTTAGAAAACCTGCAGTCTGAGAGCTAAATGCTCAGTAGAGGACGTCTGGAACGAATCTCTAATATAAGTTAAAGCTAAGTAAAGTTTGTGTTCTAGCACTGAGAAGACTCCATTACCTGGTTTTCGGCCTGGGTTAAAGCCAACTTTATCAATATAATTGTCTCCAATCTACTCAAAATTCTTGAGTGTAAATGTTACACCAAAACATTTAAGTAAAAGATGGTTTTACTTTTTAGAGTGTAGAAGACTGAAATTGGAGTGATGTCATCCTGTTTCCAAGCTCCTGTTGCATTCTGGACCATGTCCACATGGTTGATAATACCTCTACAAACATTAAATACTTGTATTTGTATGTTTTTCTAATAGTCACAGTTTGAAGAAATTGGGGAAAATATATATTTAAATCATATTTAAAAGCCCTGATGTTGGACATTGTGGCGCTGCAGTCAATACACAAAGCTCCAGTGTGCATGGATACATCCAAAATAACTAAAATCCTACTGAATAAATGAACGGCCTTGGAGGATTTTAACCAGGCTTGGATCTCCTCACTTACAACATGTCATGCCAGTAAATATTTACTCAATATGTAGCATAATTTGTTGGATTATTGTAGCTCTGAGCAGCATTTCTGCTGGCAGCACTGTGGAAATGTCATCTGGGGATTTTTCATAGATGAGGCCTTAACTGGAGAGAAAAAAGTGAGTTTTTGAGCTCTGCATGGGAAAAAACTTGTACTCCAGCACTGTGAAAACCTATTTGTCCCCTTACAGATTTCTTCTGTTTGTTTTTGTCACAATGAAATGGCTTTATTACCTCTAGGCCTGTGGAATTTTAAAATGCACTCCAATACAACCTGTCTGACAACATTAAATTGACTAAAAGATCTCAAAAAGCAACACACCATGCCCATTTATAAAAAAAGTTCAAAAGCAAAAAACAGAACATCTGATGGTCTCATTGGGTGAAGGTTAGATCCTCCTCCCAACATGGTGGCAGTGTGATGCTCTGACGCTGTTTTGCTGCTTCAGGATCTGGATGACTGGAATCATGAATTCTGCTCTCTACTATAAAACCATGAAGAAGAATGTCTGACCTTTGACCTTAAACTGGCTATTCATGCTAGAAAACTCATTTCTATTTTTTTTTAAAAAGCGGGTCACAAACGCTGGATTTTTTTAACCTCATTTAGCAATTTTGAAACTGAAGGCTTTGATACCTTTTTTATATCTAATAGTGATTAGCAACCACAGTTACAGACAAGCAGTCGCTGTTATCGATATCAAACAGTCAGAAAACGGCCTGTGCTCTGCAATCAGAGACTAAACAAACAAAAACAGGACTCTGGTCTTCAGATCTGGCAGTGTTGTGAAACTGAAGATCTGTAAAACCAGTATAAAACCAGCCTGGCTAATTTACCACACACACTTCACTGGCTGCACAAAAGAGAGCACGTTTGAAACCATGTTGGCTCTTTACGTCGTCGCCTTTGTCTGCTGGGTGTCTGTGAGCAGCTCCGCCCCGCTGGCCTGTGAAAACCTGCTCCTGCCTTTGGATAAGCTGGATTTCGATGACCTGAAGGGCAGGTGGGCTCTGGTTTTGGCCAGCTACAGCGACCCAGCACACTTGGAAACCCTAAAGCTGAGAGACAGCATTGGTGTCACCTTCGCCAACCACAGCGGCAGCTCCGAGTTGTCCTTCACACGCGTCTTCAGTCAAGACGAGAGCTGTCAGTATGTGCAGAAAAACGTCACGCTGGAAGGCAGCGGCTTCACAATCCCTCAGTCCAATGTCACGGTGACGCACCTCAAAACATCCTGCCCAGACTGCATCGTGACACGCGTCGACAAGCTAGGCACAACGCACCGCTTGTACCTGTTCAGCAGGAGGAGGGAGGTGGAGCTAAAGGAGGTGGAGGAGTTTAAGACTCAGGCGGAGTGTCTCAGCATGTCCACGCCGGGTGTGATGGATCCCACCAAGGCGCTGTGTCCAGAGCAGGTATCCAGGGATTCAGCTCCAACAGAGGGACTGAAGGCCTGACGGACGCCAGCTTACATCTGTAAGCTAACAGAAGCTAATGTTAAACTGTTAGCTACGCCTCCGGCTATTGGTCAGTGACACAGGAAGAAAAACTTAACGAATCAAGACAAGGTAACAGGATTGAGCAACTTTTTGATCCAATTCAGAGAAAAACAATCCAACTTCACGTGAAGCAGAAATGTAAAAGAAGTTTGCAATCATTTGAATGGAAGGATGTTAAAGAACGTGTAATTATTAACAATTTCCAAAACATGGGTTCAAACTGACTACTCATGGTGTTGTAAGTCAGTCTGTTTGCTTTTCATAAACTGGTGCTGAAAAAAATCTGACGTTTGGTCGTTTTTCTTCCACACTCCTAACTGGGATTTGCCTGTGGGTGTGCTTTATGCTTTGTTTCAGTCGTATTATTTTTATTTATGCAACATGACAGCACACATACTGTGAAGCTCTCATTATGCCCTTTCTGTAAATCAAAACATTAACTTTGCTGCTGTCAAGAAGAAACCTTCTATAACCATGAATCAACCCTACAGGGAAATTTAAAGAAAAAAAGACACAAAAGAAACAACTTCCTTCATGCTTACAGTTTGTATTGTATTTAAATAAATTGTATTGAAAATTAGACTTTTTTATATAATCCTTTTATTTTGATAGATGTTTTAAAGGTGTGGTTAGGGTTAGGGTTTCCCCTAACCACCCCCCCCCTTCCGTGACATGCTAGGCCCTCCTCTGTAGAGACTTTCCTCCCTGGCTGCGCCTCGGCATTGGGTGGTGCCTTTCTCCGCTGGCGTATTGGGGTGTCTTGGGGGCTGGGTGCTGGGGGAGTCTGCCTGCTCTTCTTCCTGTGGCTGCCTGGTGGGATCTGGGCCCCCGGGGGTGGTTGGGCCTCTGCTGGGGCTGGTTCGCTCCTGGGTCTCGGGTCCTGGTTCCGGCTAGATCTACCCTGCATGGCCGGCTGCAGGCGGTGCCTGTGAGCTCCTAGCCGCGACCCCCCAGGGGCTCTAGCGCGGCGACTGCCGGGGGGCCCACGTGGGGTGAGCCTCTGCGCCCTCTGGGGGAGAGTTTAGCGACTGCCCTGACGGCGGTCTCCCTGGGGTGTCCGTGCCCTGGGTGGCCTCTGGATGTCTGGGGCCTGGACCTCCTCCGCGTCCTCCGTGGTCCTTGGGGGCGGGTCTGTGGCTCCTCGAACTTATTATTGAATGTTTCAATAGAGAAACCTTACATAAGCAAGCGCGCATATATACACACACAGGTGATCACAAGGTGCTCACATAAAGACGGACTCAGGTGTTTTCAGACACATTGACTGGGGCTGTGGTTGGCACTGAACTCTCTTGAACTGGTGTATACGTATACATTTGAAGAATATCACAACTGTTGTGTATTCATATGCTGTTTGTTGCTGTTGTATCTTTTCTCCCTGTTTTGCTTGTTTGTGCTTTATTTACAGGTCTAGAAGTGGACTCTTCACGTCTCTTGTTCTCTTCTTTTTCTGTTTACTTTCTCCCCCATCCCTCTTTCTGTACCCTTTCCTTCACTCTCAGGCTCCGTGTCCAATCAACCATAACAATATTCTAATAAAGATTTGGGGGGTTATATTTAAACAAAAATCAGGAGGAGTTTTATAGCAGTGGCTGTAACCTCTCACCTGAAACAGCAACACTGTTGGGCTTGTTTTGGCACTCAGACATTATTCTGTTTGCTCCACAGCCGGACAGGACACGGGGTTAAAAAAAAAAAAAAAGCTAAATTCAACCTGAAATAGTAGAGTAGACTATCACAGGAAAAACAACTGTAATGGTCAACCATAACAGCCATCATGTGGTGGTGCATCAGCTGCTTTTGAATTTAAACCACGACTTAGTCGTTAGGATGTGGTTTTTTGTCCGTCACGTCTTCTTGTATCTTGTTTGCACGTGGGACAGTGAGAAACGTAAGCTCGACTCCTTAGTGCATGTGAAGAAATTGACAATAAACTCTCTCTTATCTAAAGTCAGCATTTTTAACAGAACCAGCTGTTTTCAGGTACAAATATGAAATAAAAATCAAAGTACTGAATACAACTACGTCCTAATTAAACTATTCATTCACTCAAGCATTAATATCACGAGGCTGACGGAACAATCGGAACATTTCAGTAACTGATATTTTTAACAGACTCAGTTTTCAGGCAAAAGACATCAAATAAAAAGTGTAACTAATGAGAAAAGTTTAAAATGCATCGCTTTACAGGAGAATCCTCAATAAATCTCCAAAAATCAACATTACACTTTGGAAAAGTTATGTTCCTCAGTAGCAAAATGTGCCATTCTAAAGTGTTCAAGTACACACAGTTTACTTTTGTTTTGATGACCTGATAAATAAGGAGAAACATTGTCGTCACTCTCTCTCTCACTGACAGCATTTGAAGGAATTACTGGGGGAACTGGGTGAATTTGTTTCAAATCACAAAAGTCTCAAAGTCCAGAGTTCTATTAGATAAATCAACTGTGAGGTCATGTTCACCAACCAACACCTCACTGAGCAAAACACACTTCAGTTCTCAGTATAAGAAAATTCACCTCATCCAATCAGAGTCCCACCTGCTTTCATCATCAAACTCTGTGGGTTTTCTTCTATGGTTTGAAATTGTTAAAGAATGTGAATAAACGATGTTCCATTATTAGTATTTCTTAACATTTTTAGCCCAGATAAAGAGCTGCGACCCGCTGAAGGCTTGAGAATTACTGATCTAGGGACAAATTCTTTAAACTAAATGAATGAATATGTAGAGTAATTAAGCAGAATTTTTTTCATCATCCTATTGCCCTTTATTTAAATCTATCATGTTGAATAAACAATATTCCTTCAACTTTTTTCCAAGCTGCTTCAGTCTCTCAGTCATGTGGTTTTTGTTTGTTTTCTTTTGAATGTAGAGGTTTCTGAGATTTGACAATTTGAAGTTGTCATCCAGAATTTTTAGATATTGCTGAATAAAACATGTTAACTAAGTATTAGATGAATATGAATGTGGTGTTTTTTCTGTCACATGCTGGAAGGCAGGGCTGCATGAGCCCATAAAAAGCTCCAGGTAATTATTGATCACTCTCAACTTTAAGCTAATAAGGGAATAACGGGTTTTACAGAAACAGAAAAGGCTTGTTGCTGACTCTCACTGTGAACCAACATCATTCTTAGTGAGAGAATCCAAATGAAGATCTTCACTCAGAGGTCTGATCTCGGCTTCATGTTGTTCTCATCTGTGCTTCCAATCCAGGCCGACCCGCTGACCTGCAGAGACCTGTCGCAGCCTTCGGATCAGCTGGATCCTCATCGTTTGATGGGCAGAAAGGCTTTAGTTGTGGGCCGTTTTAATGATCCAGCACACCTGGATTTCTTCAGACTGAGACAGCTCCAGCATTAAGTCCTCCAGTGCAGCTGTGAGCTCCTCATCACTCGCTTTGCTGGAAAGTGCCACTCTCATTCCTACAATGTCACTATGGAAGGAAAGCACCCTCACCTTTGATGTGCAGGATCAGGTGAACCTCACTGTAACTTTCATGTCTGCATCCTGCTCAGGCTGTGTGGTGATGCGCTTTGACAGCAGTTCAAACAAAGTGGAGCGCTTGTGGCTGTTCAGCAGGAGGAGGGAGGTGGAGACGACAGAAATGGAGGAATTCAGAGCTCAGGTGGAGTGTCTGAGTGTTCTTCGACCTGCTGTGATGGATCACAACAAAGAACTTTAAGAAGTTAGCTTGAGGAAGAACAAGAACTCTTCATCTCATTTGGTCACTGTAAAATCTGTCAGATATTATGTTTTTATTTCTGATGATACATTTGTCTTTTCTTCATTAAAAAACATATAATAAAATTTTTAAATGCTTGAATGCAACTTTACCTAATGCATGAGTTGAACCATGAAATGAAGAAATGCACTTTACTCACACTTTTGTTCCAGAAATTGAAATGAATCCTTTAACAATGTTATGTGCAGTCTCATGCAATTTTGCAAGATCTTGCACAAAAGTTTCCCCTTCCCGTTTTTAGATTCGTGAATTGATTTATTTTCTTTGTGTTTTGTAGATCTCCTACAGCCTAACTACATTGATTTGAAGTAAATTGCTGATATCACCTTGGCTTTAGGAGTGAGTGTGAGTGTTTGGCTCTGTGATGGACTGATGATCTGTTCAGGTGTACCCCACCTCTCCTCTAATGATCAGAGATGTCCACATGTCATTCTTCCAAGTCTCTAATTACTGAAAAAACTCTTCATATATCAAATTCCTGCCATAGTTGACTGGTGGACAGCTGTATTCCCAGTGAAGTAAACTTTAAAGTTCAGTATCCTGCCTAAGGATGCTTCAGCAGGTGGTCTTTGGGAACTGGAGATTGAACTGCTCACCTTCTGATCATCAGACCAGCATCTTTACTCTCTGAGCCACTGCTGCCCCAGTTAATGTTTTACACTCAGTAACTCAGCTCTAAGCAGCTAAATGAATTTTCTCTATCATAAATGTTAAAACAGACATTAAGCTTTTATCATTTTATTGTGGTAAATTAGTTGATCCACATGATCTGAGTGAGAAAGGCTCTCAGTGTTTGTTGCTGATTTTAATGGGCGTAGCTGCAGTTTTCCTCCTCAACAGCAGGGGGCACTAACGAAAAACCAAACTGTTAAACAGCAGCGATGACAGCAGTAGAATAAACAAAACACAAGTCTAGAGGAGATCCATTCTTCACAGACAAACATGCTTTTTCAACCTTACAGCTATTTTTTTGCTGTGTTGTGGGAAAAAACAAACCTGCTTACAGACGTTTCATCTAACCGGATCAGAGTTTATGAACATGACCTCAGCTCAGTGTGACTCATCTTAGACTGGAGTCCCCATCTGTGCCAGTGACTGCTGGGGATGACACCATCAGTGTCCTGCAGCCCTGTAGACGTTTAGGAAGATTAGAAAGTGAAAATGATTTTTTTAAAAATTTAAATCAGCACATATGATCACACACTGCCGAGCACTGCGTAAAAACAAATGAAAGTTTTTGCCTTTCAAATGATGATATGCACATGTGTATAAAAAACATAACGTGTGCATACCAGTACCTTCTGACACTACGCTCATTTGTGCACCAGCAGCGTGACGGTATCCACCGTGCAACTGAACTCACAATGAGCATGCGTACCAAACATCAGCGTGTTCCTGTGCTTGCTGTTCTTTCTGTCTCCATGGAGACTATCAACACATCCAAAGTCCTTGATTTTATTTGATACAGATGCTTTAAACTACTAATACTGTTGAGAGTGTAAAATAAATAGTAATTTTTTTTTTACACTTCGCACATTAATTACTTCATCACGCCATTTATTTATTTCTATATTTATTGCCAATTTTGGTAGGATTAATTCTCAATATTAAACCAAGAGATTTGATTTAATATTTTAATTTATTTAAAAATGTTTTGTCTCTTTCAGTTCATCAAATATTTGTTCTCAACTCTGACAGAACAAAAGTTATCAACTGAGTCCCAGATTTAACCCTTTAACTTCCACACCAATTTTTGTTGATGCATTTTATTTATAAAGGTTATAATGATAACTAATGATACAATAAAATGATAATGATAATATTAAGATAATAATAATTTGAGGTATTCATATTTAAGCTTTTATTCAAACATCCTCATATGTTTGTAGGGTATTTTTGGTTTAGTAATCCTTTATTAAGTTCATTTTGTACTTCAGTAAACTTTAGAGACTCTAGAGAGGTTGACCTGCCAGTTAAAAGGTTAATTATTAAACTGCTCCCCAGTTCATTTGCTCTTTTGGTGACAAGTAATTCTCCTGTAAACAAACAGTCTTTGTTCTCAGAATTCCCAGAAATGATCAGAACACATAATAAACCTACAGCTGTATCAGTAAACCAGCCACTAACTTTCTCTGATTTCACAACAATGGAAGTTTGAGATTTAAGATATTGGGGGTTTTATTGCAAAAGTGGAGTTTTGCTGTTTTCATATCAGCTGAAGTATAAAACAGGTGCACTTTCTAACTGAAAGCAGCTTTTAGTGAAAACGCACAGCAGCAGAATCAGAGGAATGTCTTCATTCAGACTCGTAATCGCAGCTTTCTGTTGGATATCTGGGATCGGTTCGACTCATCTGGTCTGTGAGAAGCTGGTCCGCCCTCTGGGCTCACTGGCTCCTCATCACTTGGAGGGACGATGGGCTTTTGTTGCAGGCAGTCTCAGTCATGCGCCGTCCATGGAAGCACTCGGACTGAGAGACAGCATCACGGTGTTCTTCTCCAACTCCAGCGACTCTCTGTCCTACAACCAGATCAACCGCTTTGGGGATCGGTGCCAGCATCATCCCTACAACATCTCAGTGGAAGGCAGCTCTTTTAACTTTGACGTGGGGAATCGCTTTGACCTCAGTGGATCCGTCCTCCACACGTCCTGTCCTGACTGTCTGGTGATGCGGTGGCTTGTGAAGTCCAGGAGGAGACTGTCTGTAGACCTGTACCTGCTGAGCAGGAGACGAGAGGTGGAGCCGAGGGAGATGGAGGAGTTCAGAGCTCAGCTCAGATGTTTCCAGCTGCCTGCACCTGTCATGATGGATCCAACCAAAGAGCTCTGTCCAGAGGAGGCTGTCAGCCAATCACCAGCTTTCACTCAGAATGAAACGAGAGTGGATCAAAGCACATGAATGGACACAGTATGGACAGATTATTAATTCATCTTGATCATTTTTAATTCCATAAATAGCATGTTCAAATATTTACATTTTCATCTGAATAAACCCTTTAACCCCATAATGATTCTATTTATTATATCAGTTTCTATGTTTGTAACCTAGTGGAGAGTCTAGGTACTGCAAAAGGGAAGTGCCTATGTTTCTTGAATTGGTGAATAGATTTCACCCCTGAGGGACAATAACAGCTTTTCTGTTGAATGACATGGTTTCAAAACCTGAAGATTCATTTTAGGAACAAAGCTCTTAAAGTGTATTCAGGAAATAATGACTTTAAAACTCTGTGACCTCTCTTTCATCCATTCATTTTTCTTCTGCTGATTTTATTCATCTTTAAATATAAATGTTAGTCCATCATCAGCAACCAGAACAGGATACGAGTCACTCTTTATCCAGTACTCCTGTTTAGTTTTATGGATGGTGATCACAAGCCTGGTTTTTAGAGTAGCAGTGAGGTTTTGTGGCCTGAATTACTATGAGATTAAAATAAATGCAAACAATTATTTTGGTTAATAAATTTTTTTTAAAATCACATTTATTTGTATTTAAAAAATGTAGGACCTAAGTCGAGTAAGTTATATTTTTAAAATCAAAATACAACAAGAAAATGACCAACACCTTCCTCACATCATGTTCAGGTACAGCTGGAAACATCTATTCATGAGCATCATAAACATGCTGTCTCACTCAGACAGCTAGAGTAACTCATGATAAAAACAGGTTTTACTGTTTCTCTCTATTTTCTGTCGAAAATTTACACAAGTATTTTGTCATTGAATCAAAAAGACAACAACAAAACCCAGCTGTGACTTCAACCAATGAGAGTTTTGGTGAGATTGCATTCATTTTTTAAATCATTTATATTTGATTCAGGCTGCATCGCGGTGTAGCAGGACAAGGCTGCGTCCTCTGTGCGTGGAGGTTGCATGTTCTCCCCGTGCATGCGTGGGTTCTCTCCGGGTACTCCGGCTTCCTCCCACAGGCCAAAAACATGACTGTCAGGTAATTGGTCTAGTAAAATTGTCCCTAGGTGTGAGTGGGTGTGTGCCTGCTTGTTTGTCTCATTCGTCCTTGTGTGACCCTGCGATGGACTTGCGACCCGTCCAGGGTGTCCCCCGCCTCTCGCTCCTTGACTGCTGGAGATAGGCGCCAGCTCCCCTGTGACCCCCTGTGGAGGATGAAGCTGGTATAGAAAATGGATGGATGTTTCTGAGCAGAAACAATGGTGCTAACGTTTTTACGGCAGTGATTTAAAATAGACACCAGGGGGAGCCAAAACAATCAAAACTGCATAGTGTCCCTTTAAATTATTTAGCTTTTTAAAATAATGCACTAAATATTCTCTTATTTTGCTCCCTGATGGGACATCTCTGTGCTGCATTGTTTCATTCACTCCCAGGCTTTAACATTGTTGCTCACTAATTGGATTAGAACTTTACACTTTTAAATCCACATAAGCCTTCAGCACACGTGTTCGTGCATGCACGCACACTCTTTCCCCATCTTTGCATTATTGAATGAACGTGCACGAGCGTGCAGTGAGGGCTCACACGAAAGGAGGGGATACAAGCAGCGAGGCGACCGAGCAGATTCAATTTGTGCAGATGACCTGAAGCGAGCAGCGATTCCTCAGGCATTTCTAACTGTCATTTGGAGGCGGCCTGAAAGCAATTTGTCACCAGGTATGTGCAGCTAGATGCAGTCTGGCACTTTACTGTGCTTTATTTAGTGCAGATGTTTAGGTTTCATTGAAATCTGACAGAAGACAAGACGAGAGCCAAATGAGAGCAAGTTTTAATGATGTAAAAAAGAACTTTACCAGAACAGATTCCAATTATTCATAAACTTTTAAAATCCATTAACATTTTAGATCTGCAGCCACTTTAGGACACAACTGGCCCCCAAAAACGAAAGCACGTTTATTTGCCTGTTGCAGAGGGTTTTTAACTATGTTTGTGATTTTCTCACTCTTTTGATAAAGCAAGTCTCTTTGTAGATAACGAGGAAAACATAAGCCCATTATGTAATAGATTTTTAATCCACGACCTCTCGCAACGCTACAAATGAGGCAGTTTGCAAACCTTTGGTTGAATTCTGTCGGCTTTTTTCTGCAGAGAATAAAACAAAACGGCACGTCAGATGCATAATGCGTTTTGTTTCTTGAGGAAAATGATCAGGAGGGAAATATCTCATTAAGTATCTCATTAGGGCATGCCAGAGTTTCACTCGGAGTAGTCAGATTACATTAACAAGACTCTGTTTGAATAAGCTTTTTGTCTCTGCTGCTGCAGCGCTGCAGGATTTGTGTATTTACTGGTGTTTTAATTAGGATTATTTTTCTTAAACTAAATTAGCAGGGGTTGATTCAAATTGTAACGTTGGAGCTGATGTTAAAATCCTAAAACTGGGGCCTTCTCACCTGGATGCTCAGTTTCACAATAATACTTCATGTTTATTCAGGAAGTGTTAACCAGCCTTTATGAGAGGGAGGCAATAATGTTTTTGCCTGTGTCTGCCGTGCTGGAAAAATATCTTATGGACCACTGGAACATTTTTTGAAACTCTCAAAAAGTAAACATGAATGAACATCTTTCAGAATCAGTCGAATTAAAGATGGCAGCTAAAGCTAATCAACACAACCCAACAGAAAAAAGGGTAAAACTAAGTTTTACAGACATTGAGGTAAAACTTGGGGCGCTGATAGCTCAAAATTTTAATCTGATTCCAGATGTCCACCACTGCCAACTCACTGTAAAAAGTTTCTATAACTAAAAGTTCAGAGTAATCCCCATTGCATAATTTAAAAGCTAAACATTGCATAAAATTTTCACTTTAAGCCTTGATGCATGATGTTTCCCCATTACAAGAGAGATGTATTTGAATCAAAACAGACTAACAACGCTCTTCTCTTCCTCACGAAGCTTCTTCCAAAGCCACACCTCCATAACTTCTCTCAGTTGGATGAGCAGAGAGCTGCTGACCTGCCTCGGTGTTTTAAATCACAACATCAGCCTCTGGTTGTTTTGCCCAAAGGGTCTGAAGCTGCTGCAGCTCCTTGTCTGACATTTTAGCACATGGAACTAGCTCCTCTCTGTTCAGCAGTGTTCAAATCCAGCATGAACATTAGTGAGTGTGCACAGTCGGACATGATGCAGATGATGATTGATGGGTAGACAGAACGATCGTTGAGTTTGTCCCAAAACATTGACTTGGTGAATGTTTATTAAGATGCTGAAAAACAAGTTTTTTTTTTCTACATTTTTGTTGCTTCAGTTTACTTAATGAATCCTATCAGGATGAACAATGCAACAACTGATTTCTAAGAAAGTAAAATAGCCTTGTTTTTAGACATTTTGACTTATTCTTGTCTAAAAAGAAAATATATTCTTACAGCCTTACTTGAAATAGGCCAAATCTTCTTAAATATCAAATTTTCTAGATTTGATCAAAAAAATAATAAATCTGCGAATGGGGTAAGCAAAATTTGCTTTTCTAGATTCCTTAAAAATAGCAAAATGTTCTGCATTTAGAACATTTTGCTACAACAACAACAAGGCTATTTTACTTTCTTAGAAATCAGTTTTTGCAGTGAATTGCTGTATGATAGAAAATATAACTTAATTGCTTCAGAGGTAAATTAGGTAATAGCTGTTTAAGTCTACTCTGTTAACAAAGTCTCATAAACCTGACCTGATTTTGAGAAATCCTTCAGAAACTAATCATTATGTCTACAACCTAATAACCTTCAAGGTCCAATCACTTTCAAGATGGCTGCCACAGTGAACCAAACCTAGTTAACTCAAAAATGAGTACAACTCGGTCAGTTAGACATTGTCTAAGACCATTATTTAAACTTTAGTGAATAAGTCAGCCGTTTGCAATAGGAGTAAACTTTGTCTGTTAGCAAAACATGAACTGAGCCACTGCAGGGTTTAAATGAAACATTCAGGAACACATTCATAACTGATTCGTTTTTCACAGCTTCAACCTTAGTTAACACAAAGATGATTATTTTACTTTTACAGATACTGAGCTGCAAAGTGATGCATTAGCTTCGTTTTATACAGTAAGAGCTAACTGACTGTGTAAGATCTTGCATGAGATTGTGCATAAAGTGATGTCACAGATTTGACCAAAGCAGCTATATTTCCATCAAGTGGTGACAGAAGATATGCATTCCTTTAAAGCCGCATTCTGGAGGATTTCATCAAGAGAGCAGTTTTTGAATCTAGCGTCCAAAGGCTCCTCCTCAAAACATCTCGACACGCGCGTCCGGTCACATGTGTGCGCGTGCACACGGCGCATATACGTTGCAGGCATAAACTGTACAGCTCAATGTGTAGGGTTGAATCACTCACAGTTCACAATCTTATTCCAACACTACGAGGGTCTGATGAGCCCTCTCTGTCCCTGCTGCTTCTGATATTAGCTCTGTTAGCACCAAGCTGCTGCTGGACTCTGAAGCTGAACTTGACTCAGCCCTGGATGAACTTTCTGACCAAAATAAACGCATAATCCTGTCAAGCCTTGTCATTCTGTGAGGTGAAAGGTTTAAAAATAAAAATAAATCCGTCTTTATCTGGAGAATGGGTAGGTTTTTAGTAGAAATGAGCCGTGAGGCTGAGACACTAACAGAAAAACACACGGAGCGTCCTGTACGACAGCGCCCCCTACTGGTACAGGTTTGGTCGATGCGCGTGCATGTTGAGAGAATGCAGAAATTTGAATTTCATCCATCCATCCATTTTCTGTAGCCGCTTAGTCCTCCACAGAGGGTCGCGGGGCAGCTGGTGCCTATCTCCAGCGGTCAAGGGGCGAGAGGCGGGGGACACCCTGGACGGGTCGCCAGTCCATCGCAGGGCCACACAGAGACGAACGAGACAAACAACCACACACCCACTCACACCTAAGGACAATTTACCAGCCCAATTAGCCTGACAGTCATGTCTTTGGACTGTGGGAGGAAACTGGAGTACCCGGAGGAAACCCACGCACGCACGGGGAGAACATGCAAACTCCACGCAGAGAGGCCGCAGAGCCGGGACGCGAACCCACGACCTCCTTGCTGCGAGGCAACAGTGCTAACCAACTGCGCCACCATGCAGCCAAATTTGAATTTCATTGGCTGAAAAATGTCGGCGGCAAGAAATAATGGAAAGGGGTCTCTAGGAGGAAGGAGGGTCTTCATCAGAATGACAGATGTTGTGGAATTCAACCCATAGATCATAGTTTAGACCTGAAATATCATTTAGAAAACTTTGATACAGAGAACAATGCTCCAGAGAGTCGCTTTAAGTAACTCTGGGTCTTTTTTAATTTGTACAGAAAGCATCCAGCTCTTTTTTCTCTCTATTGCTGCTGTTGTCTTATTTTCCAAGATGCCTTTGTACATAAATAATGAGCACAGGCTGATTTTCCTTTGGACTCAGTAATAAGAGGAAGTGCCAACAACCCAAAGCCCCCCCTTGCCTCATGAGTCGAGTAGGTTTCATAACAGTCTCTGAATGGAGCTTTCTGTCCTTCCACTAATAAGCTGCTTCTGGAACTGGTCAATGACACGGCACAAAAAGTGTTCCTCATATAAAAGCAGAGCAGGAAGTGATTTTAGGGCTGGAGACCAGCCTTGAAGTGATTCTGGTGCTCTGCGCCTGTCGTAACTGGAGGTAAAGTGTCCGTTTATCGTCCAAACGTTCCACACACTTTGATCAGGAGATGCAGCTGCTGCTCTGCTGTGGATCTAGCTGCACTTATTGCCACAGCGTTCTCCTTTCTTCCTGTCGCGCCCCGCTGTTGGTCCTTATAATCCTCACATGGAGGGGTGGATTTTATTTGTCTGTCTCTTCCAGATCATCAAAGACTCAATGTCCCCAAAGCTGTGTTCTACATTTCCCTTAATGAACAGTCACAGTGTTGGAACCCAGCCTGGGCAGAGTGGCCTGGCAGGGATCATCAGTGATGGGAATTCGTCCGGATGCTGGGGGAAGAGGGTGTGTGTGTTTCTGTATATGTGTGTGCGCTCGCGTTTATTAGAGAGGTATTGGCAGGAATAATGAGGATAAAGAGTATGTCAGTTTGTGTATTGAAGAAAAAGAAATGCTGAAAGATGGTGGATTTCTCTATAATCATTACCCTGAGGACACTCTTTTGTGTGTGTGTGTGTGTGTGTTTGTATTGTAGCTATAACCCTGCCTATCGGATGATTAAAGAAAGGTGTGCTCGCTCAGCAGAACACTTCACACACCAGTTTGTTTTTTTCTTTGCTCCATAATAAAACAAAAGACTGATATACTTATTGTTGCATATGATACAACAAATGTAATACAAAAATAAATGATTGTTCTGTTAATATTAGCCATCAAATGTTTCAGCCTTTAAAAATCTGAGTTTTCTGATCATTATTTCATGTGTCAGGCTTTAAAGGGTTAACGGTCTCTGTAGGATAATAGTATCTTTGCACAAAGCCGCTGTGCGCCAAAGCCAAGCGCTGTCAATAAAGTTATTATGATCTCACTTCATTATACATGTCACAGACAGCGGTAGCAGAAAAAGAACCTTTTAATAAAAGTCAAACACTTTCAGTTCACTGGTTGTACTTTTTTTAAATGATTGAATTCAAATTATTATAAAAAAAATTCTAATTCCTATTCAAATGATACAGATGTCTGCCACACAAAGCTCAGTTGTCTGTCCTGTTAATATCAACACAGTGAGACCCATTACATTACTGAGAGCTTCAGGATCACCAGGGCCACTATATATAGGCCTATGTACATATATATTTTATTCAACACGTTATCTATTGTAGTACCATACATCACTGTGCTCTGTCACTACTTAGATTTGAATCATTCTGACTATTTTTGGTGGAAGACATCTCTTCTAAAGCTCAGCTGATTTCATGATAAGAGCGTCTTCTAAGAACACTGATAATAATCCAGCAGGCTAAAGAACAGAGGAGATAAATATTCAGAATAAATCATTTCAGTTCACAGCAGGGCAGGTTTTATTTAGTTTTTGTTTTATACAATTTTGCTGCAAGATGTTCTAAAGACCACAAAATTAATGGCATCTGATTTGTCCGCATTTTTTGTTTTTATCCTTCATAACAATATGGCAAAACAGTAAAGCATTTCTTTGTGGATTTAAAGCCTCGTTCGGCTGCAGACACAACGTTGACCTGAGCTTTAGTTTCTGGTTTCTTGGGACCACTGGGACCTCAAAAACATTTTCAAAACCATTGTTTTTGAACAATTACAATTTTAAATTGAGAAGGGTTCAAGATTCCTGTTTGTGCCCGATGTGCTTTACTACAATTTTAAGAGTTTCAATGAATACACTTGTTTCTTTCTTTGTTTTCTTTCTTTTTTCTAAAGCTCCAGGTCACTGAACAAAGCAGAAAATCCTAATGATATCAGGTCAGACAGTGATGGATCTGAATACTTTACACAGCAGATTTACTCAATGATAGAAGGGGTCAGAGGTACTCCTCCTGTTGCATCCTTAACTGTATTGATTTTAGGGCAGGGGTCTTCAACTAAATATGCCAAAGGTCCAGATCAGCATTCGCGACCTGGTCCTCGGTCCGGGGGCAGCGCCACATTAACCTGCTTACACACACACACACACTATATATACACTATACACTATATATATATATATAGTGTATAGTGTATATATATAGTGTGTGTGTGTGTGTGTGTGTGTGTGTGTGTGTGTTTTTATATATAAATAATTTTTTGGAGATAGATGGATGATAGATAATTATTGTTATTTATACTTAAACATATATTCTCTGAGCACAAGATCCCCATTAATTAGTTTGTGGTTGAAGAAACTTTTTGAGAAAAATGGTTTGGTTTTTTTCTTCTGCTGTTCGGATGCAGAAAAGTCGACATTATTTTGACACTCTGGTCCAGTTTTTGACCAGAATGAACTGATTACTGACAACGGCCTGGATCATTGCTCGTCTACCTGCTCTGAGCTTCTTCTCCTCTCCTCCTTTCTTCACCTCTCTGTTGCGTCCTCTCCAGCATCTCTACCCGGTGCATGAGTGCGCGACCTCTTTCCTAGTCCTTTAACCAATTTGAAGAATTCTGCAGCGGGTGAGGGTGTTGTGTGCGACGCACACAGGCGCTCCCAGATCAGCCAAGAAATACATCCCTCCAGCTACATTATCCGTTATTGTGTGTCTGTGCGTGCGTGTGAGCGTCTGCAGGTGTAATGACGCTGAGAGACGTCCGGTTCTCGCTCTGCGACCGCTGTGGCCTCATTTATAAAACTTATAAAATAAATATATATGTTTATAATTTTTTATATTTTATATAAAATTTATAAAACAAAACAAACAAAAAAAAAACGGGTCGGAAAGGGAGTCACTTTCTCCGCAAACTTTAGGATTTATAAAAGAAAACGGAGAAATGATGTACTCTGCAAACTTTGCATAAGCACATTTTAGAGACAGTAAAAAAAACTTTTATTTTGGAGACGTCAGACTAAATAAAAGGCTTTCAGTCATTATAACGTGTTTTTAATTAGACGGGTTGGGTCGGGGCGGGATCTAAAAATAGACGCAGCGATGCGTGGCGGTTTGGGGCGGGTCAGAAGTTTTCCAATGTGCAGAACCCGGATCAATAAAAACCCTGACCCGCGCATCACTAGTGTGCGTGGCGCCTTTCTGCAGCAGTAGATCTCTTTCTGAAGCTGCGGGAGGGGCTGCCCGACCGTGGTGTAGGAGTAGCGAACTAAAGGAGTTGCCGCGGTGCGCCACTCGCTTGACGCTCAGCTTCACCTCCAGGACTCCGGTCCGGGACTGAGTTCCGAACCATGTACGCAGGGGATGGGTGAGTTCCGCGGGTTCCGAGTGAGCGACGAACCTGCTCATTAGCGCTCGCGTGTCTCCTCGGACACGCCTGCTCCTTATAGACCAGGGACCGGGTCTGGATTTGCTGGGTCCAGACAGAGCCGGCTCTGGGTCCGGATCCGGACCGCGGTCCGCCTGTTAGTGACCCCTGTTTTAGGGCATAAGAGACCTCATCTGATGCCAGCGGGGGTGGAGGGAAAGGAGAACAGGGACAAACAGAAAAGACAAAATCATGTAAAGACAAAAAAAGGGAAGAAATCCAGTTAGGACTGATTCTTTATACTTGTATTGATCCCAGAATGTTTTAACAATGCGTACTTGTTTACTCATGTGGATTAGATTGTGTGGTTTTATTTAATTTTTCTTCAATTGGAAGATATCACTGATCTTTGCTCTTTTATCGTATTCTTTTGTGCTCATGAAATAAACACAAGGAAAGAGAGAACAACCTCAAAGTTTAAAATATGGAAACTTTTCTGCACATGCTGATTTCAATTTTTCACTAACTGTGAGACACTTGCTTTAGTGAAATATTAAAAGGCATAAAATTACTTCTATCAAAGCAATGCTGCATCCTCTGAAAGCTGAAAGAAAATTATATTCTAATTTTTTCAAATATGTCAATATGAAGTTTAGATGTCTGGCTTTAAATCTACTGTATTCAAAATGCATGTTTTAGTCTGAATCACTGGTATAATGTTTAAAGCTGAATTCATTTAGTTGTACATTAAAGACATCTGTTAATCACCCTGCTGTTTAACCCCTTTGACCTTTGTGATTTCAGTCAGACCAACAGGCTTCAAGCCAAACACCATTGACGTGTTGCCATGGCAACGAAGCCCACAGCCTGGCAGGAACGGGGTCCCGTCAATTCACCAGGCGAGTTGCAGGATGAAGAGGCTGCAAACTCCCCTCTGCAAGACAGAGAAGCACCCAGAGCGATGCCTGAAGAAGACATAGAAGTCCAGGAGCCTGGCGCTGAAGTCAGAGCTCCACATGATAACCAGACAAGTGGGATAACTAGACCGGTTGATGAAACCCAAAAGGAAAATCAGAAATCCACAGACATTAATCAGAGCACCCCTAGAGAGACACAGGTAGTGGTGACAGAGTTAGAAGAAGATCCTCAAAAGCTACCTGAAGCATCATCAGATGAACTCAACGCCGATCTCTGTGAGGACGTCTTCCCGCCTCCACCTACCGTTGATATCCAACCATCAGGGGAATACTGTGAGAAAGAGGGGCTCTACAGCTTAGAGGGAGAGGTGGCGGAGTGGATCAGTGATGCTGACGTCATTTCAGACTTTACTCATCTTGATCAGCAGAGCAGCGAGGAATGGGCAAGGACGACTCAACTTATCGAACCAGTTAATCAGGATAAAATATCAGACAATGTTGATGATACTGAAAATGATACGTCTCAGCTTGTCCAGCAATCTCCTTTTAACATTTATAACTCAGGTGATGCAAACTCACCTCCTTATGTGGATGAAAGTGAGGAAGAGGAGGGAGTTGATGGATGCCGTGAGGTTTCCCGACCTTCACATTGTGCTGTGAAGGAGCCAGACTGGGCCCTGTGTGCAGGCCACGCAGCCGGACACAGGGAGGAGCTGTTGTTACAGAGTCCATGTGAACTCACCCCCAGGGGAGTAAACCAGGAAGCGGCACAACAGGTGTTTGGCCAGGGATCTCCACCTTTGTCTACTGTTGCCATGGAGTCGACCAATCAGGACAGGGAAGCCTCTCAAGGCTGTGGTTGCGTTGGAGCTGTGAGAGAAAGGTGCAGCAGGGTGGGGGAGAAGACAGAGAGAGAAAACGAGCCAACAGGTGGAGAGGAAGGGCAGAAAGACAGCGAACTTGGAAAGAACAAGCCGACTGAGAGATCAGGACCGGTAAAATATCAAGAACCAGTCCAAAACCAAGAGGTTAGGACAGGAAACCTGAGCTGTGGTGTATCTCCTACAGAGAGCAGAGGCACCAGGATGAGGAATAACTTGTATGATGATAGCCGGAGCAACAGTGGAGGGTCAGCGGACTTCTCCACATACAGAACTTTGGAGGGTACCGCCATCACTACAGACGATCCGGCGACACAGACTCCCATTGAGAAGGAGATCAGAAGGGCCATACAGCGTGAGCAGAGCCTGAGGCGGTCCAGAGGACTCCCAAACCCACACACCTCTCCAGAGTACGTAGAAGTTCCTTTAAGGAAAGGTTTTCTGTCCCAGTCGATAACGTCCAAGTGGTCCCAGAACAAAGACCGGGAATTTGCAGGGAAAAAGATGCTGCACGAAATCCACGAGGAGACTCAGAGGGAGCAGGATCTGGTCAAGATCGGCAAAATCCCTGGCTTTTACGACAAAGGTACAGTCCGCCAAATAAAAGAGAAGAAGCAGCTTTTTGAGGCCTTTCAGATGCCTCTTGAACCAATCAAAAGCAAGACCCCATCCTTGTGCTCTGACAGCACAGAGGACTTGTCTTTGGAGAGTCTAGAAGATGTAAAATCACAGGCATCCACATTAAGGAATGTACCTGTGGAGAGGAAACCCATGCTGCTGAACAACAACCACGCCAAAGGAGGTGCAGACAACTCCACTCTCCAGGGAACAGACGTCTCTGATGGGACGGGCTGTCAGATCATCATCATGGAAAACAGACCGACTATACAGGCACAGAAACAGAACCGGGTCAAACCTGAGGCAGACATTAGGTCTGAGAATCCCTACAACTCATTATACCAGGCAAGAATAGAAGAGACGGAGGAGGAGGAGGAAGCATCCGGTGAGAACCCCTTTTTCAAGCTACGCTCCTCTACTAATTTAGTGAAGCAGGATATCCTGGAGGCCAAAGAGAGGGAAAGAGAGCTTCGCGAAATGCGTGTGAGCCTGTATGGCGGCATCAACGGCACCGCATCATCTTCACAGAAAGAACTGTCTCCCCCTGACGTCCCTGAGTCATCACCCACAGAGGGCAGAGGATCCTCAGCAGGTTAGTGGAGCACTAAACGGTCTGTGAGCGGCTGTTTGACTCACTCTGGTGGGAATAGATGTGTGCCTGTCAGGGTTTTATTTTTCATCAGCAGTACGGAAAATGAAGACCCCCTGAAACAGCACCAGCAAGCACATCGTTTCATTTTTCTTTCATTCAGTGGAAAACCACAAAACTGCTGTGAGCTGTTATAAGAAGTAATTTTGCACTGGAGACCACAAGATACTAAAATCCTGCAACTCCACAACAAATAAACCACCTAGCTTGTCATATTAATAACAAAAGCTGCAGTCTAGAGGATCCGGGGTCGTGTGCCTCTACCTCAGCAGGAGAATGAATACAGCCTGGTTTTAGTGCTTGGTAAAGTGTTAGGCTGTTTGGCACTTTTTATTGTGAAGTGAAGTTATTAGTAGAGTGATGAGGTGGAATTATTAATGACCTAAAGTTTATTTTTTTAAAAATCATTTTTGAAAGTTTGAATATAACCTAAACAGGCCTGGATTATCTCACAATCAGTTCTGACATTCTGTCAAATGGTTGTGAACAGCTAACGTCTTCCCGTTTTATGGATAGCTCTTTGAACCACCTCCATGTAGTGAACTAAAGACATTGGATAAAATTAGAATGTGCTGCATATTTTTAGTTTTATTTAGGAAAATGTCCCATTTGTTCACATAGAGAAGGTGGGCTAAAACTTTTACTGAAACCTTCCACTAGGGGGACAGGCTTGTTGGTTTGATGTTTAGCTAATAACAACATGGTCATTGGTTCTATAATAATAATAATAATAATAATAATAATAAATTTAACTTATATTGCACTTTACATTTTGCAATCTCAAAGTGCTACAGAGGAGAAGGTTAAAATAGCTGAGTCAACACTCGTAAAACAAATTAAAAAAAATAAAAAGGGCGGCTACAGAAATAAAACTAACAAAAAGCTTTTCTAAAAAGGTAGGTTTTTAGGTTCTGTTTAAAAGCATCCACAGTTTGTGGAGCCCTTAAGTGGACAGGGAGGGAGTTCCACAGTTCTGACTGTATCGACGTGCTAACAGCTCATTTTAAAGCTGCACTCTGTAATCTCCAAACAAGCTAGGTATAGCTAGCTATTTTACACAAACACGTCTCAGAGCGTAACCCTCCGTCAGCTATAATCCCACCGCTCCCCTGGATATGGGACCGTGCATTGCCACAGTAACAATAGAGAGCGAAACACCAGTCGTTGAAACGCTATGGTTTTTCCTCTTTCTATGTCCAGACGTTTTTTGTTTTCTGCAAGCTGAAAAGGTGTTTTTCTTTTTGGGACTCTGGTATTTTTTCCTAAAATTGAAGCGCTAACAGCCAGTTCTTCTCTCACTTCCGGGATGTTCTGCTGAAAAATGCTCCAGCACGCATTAATGGAGGATCCAAGCAGTGAGGAAGTGAGGCGCTGTGGCGAGACAGACAGCCGGATTGTCCAATAATTGCTTTTGCTTCAAGACGTATAATTGGCTGAGGTTTTTAGAGAACTATGGGACAACCACTTTATTAATTTCTTCCTTATTCTTTTTTACTAACCACAATATATTTATAGCTATACTATGTTAGAACAATGTTAAGAGGCATGAAAAAAAAACTTTTAAAGCTAATTTGTTTTCCAGATTACAGAGTGCAGCTGTCATGTGGCCACTAGATTACCATAAACTTCAATCTCCAAAAATTCATAGTAATTCATACAAATGCTTTATTAAACATTAATATTGCATTACTCAGTTATTCCAGCAGAAACAATGTGGTATTCCTGTTGGAAGTGCCTCATGCAGCTAGCTTCTGTCGCTATTTGTTGCTAATACTAAATTCTACCTAAACAACCATGTGATTTGAAGGTAACTCGAGCAGAGTCCTTGTTTTATTGTGAGAACAAAGATCTTTTGACATCTGATCTTCTCAGCACATTTGTGGAATTGTAGTTTGGAAAAAGGTTGATATTTTTGTGAAAGTTAGAGAACGTTATAAAAACATCTCCAAAGAGTTGGACTTCACATTAATCCACAGTTTTCGTCCTAGACTGTACAAACAAATTCAACACAGTTGCTTTTTTGTGACATTAGAAAAGCGATATAAATCTTGAACAAGTTTTAAATAATGTACAGTGTTTATTATGTTATACTCTTTGTATATAAAAAAAAAAACAATGGTGGAATAATTATGTTTAGTTTTTAATTTAAGCAAGCATCAAAAACACTAACTTAAACAAGTTTTTTTATTTTCAAAAATGTTGAAACCCATTTAAGACAAATAATAAAACGCAGCTGATGGATGGTGGACTTATAAACAGCCATGTGGAGGTGAGGACCTGAAGTACACAGAAATAAGTGAAACATAATTAGAACAAAAAGAACAAAAAGAAAAGGGCGGACAGTACAGGAAGGGAATGAGGCCACAGGAAAACCAACAACAAAACACGGGACACAAAGGGAGCAGGAGAACAAAGGTCTAGTCCAGGGCTATTCAGCTCTGGAGGGACACTGCCCTGCATGTTTGAGCTCTCTTCCTGCTCTAAAACACCTGATTCACCACATCCTCGAGTTCTTCAGAAACCTGTTAGTCACCCACTGCTTCAAACCAGGTGTGTCGGTGCAGAGAAACATGCAGGTAGTGGCCCTTGAGGACCAGGAAGTCCTGGTCTGATCCCAGTATAAGACAATCAGAAACCATGTATCTGGGCAGGTACAAGTAAGGAAATGAGTGACTAAAGCTAATGATTTTTGCAAATTCCCAGTAGGGCAACTTTTGCACCAGACTGCACTAGTAGGGGACAGTCAGGTGGCTAGTTGGTGCTAAAACCTGTTAGCATGAGAGGAGAACAGACCTGACCGCTGTCAAAGTCATTCAAATGGGTTTGTATCTCTGGGTCGAGTTGTTTGAACTTAATAACGACCAAACTGTAAACCTGTTGCCAACAGCCAATGAGAGAGTGAGGGTGGGACACAGGAAATAGCTTAAAGGCATACTCAGTAGCTAGGTAAACAAACAAGGTCTCGCTAGCTAGTTTACAGAAACACGACTCGGAGCACTCACCCCTCCCGTCGGGTAAAATCCAGAAGCCAGCCTCCCCGCGGACATGGTACCCCGTTTTGCGACGATAACAATGCAGAGTCTAACTCCAGCCGTATAAACGTTCCCCCAGATTTTCCTCTTTTCACCTCCAAACGTTTTTAGTTTTCTGCTAGCTGAAAAGGTGTTTTTTGGGGTGGACTCTGGTATTTTTATCTTAAAATGGCGACGGCTAATTTGTTAATTCTGTCCTCCTTTCACTTCCGGGATGTTCAGACAGAAAATGTGTCCAAGCGGATTATTGGTGCATCCAAGCAGTGCGGAAATGCGGCAGACAGACAGCTGGATTGGCTGAAGTTTTTAGAGAACTGCGGGACAACTACTTTATTGATTTCTTTCGGGGTTTTTTTAATCTCCACAATATATTTATGGCTATACTATGTTGGAACGTTGTTAAGAGGCTTTAAAAAAAAACGTTCAAAGCTACATTGTTTACCTGGCTACTGAGTATGCCTTTAAGAAGATGACAGGAAGTAGCAGGAACTCCCAAATGATGATGGCGGATATCACGAGAGCGAAAGGGTCGACAAAGAGAGTTGTCTTTAAGCCAGGGGTGTCCAAACTTTTCAAGACGGGGGCCAAAATCACCAAGTTGAAATTTTTCATGGTTTACAAAAATGAGATTTTCTTATTTAAATTTGTTTTGTAGAGAGGAGGATCTGTAAATCTTTGTAGACTCTGAGGACCCTTGGGCCACACTTTGGGCATGCCTGCTTTAAACTGTCGCCCTCAGAAGAGTCTGATGTGCTCAGCTGGCTTTAGTTTGTCTGTGACCGTTCATCAGACACTCAGATCTACAGTCAGTCATAAAAAACTGCTGAATCCAGTCTGTTTGTATCCAAGTGCTTTTAAAGTAAGATTGTGAATATTGTGTAGCGTGTAGTCCAGCTTAAACAGAAAACACCCTGATCACAGGATGGAATGAATGAAGGAATGTTTATTGATTACTTACTGCCTTAAAAATAAATATAAATAAAAAAAACTGAAAGAAAAAAAAGTATCACATTTACGTTACACAGGAATGTGGGATCAAATAGGAATAGACTGAAGCCAGAGCCTATTGACACCTATCCTATATAATAACAAAATCAGAAGTCACAATATAAAAGAGAGAGAAAAACATGTCTATAAAAGAAGAATCTTTACATATTATTACAAATTGCTATAATATTGTGCACTCATTCATCCCTCTTTGTAATAGCTGAGATTTTCCTTTTTTTTTTTTTTTAAAGATAATCACTGATTCATTCAGTTTTTATTGTAACTGTTCATTCATTTCACTCCCAGAAATGAAACATATCAACATTTCCAACGATGTCTTTTTGATTGGTAAGGGACACAACCGGGCATGAGTACAGGGGTGGGGGTGGGGGGGCTATAGGTGGAGAAAAAGGGCTTAAACAGAGCCATGATATCAACCCTACACCTAAAAACAACAGCCAGTATCCATAGTGTACATTGTATTTAGACAGTACAGGGCTCAAAACTGCCTTTAAAAAGAGCAGGGGACATGCCCCCCCCCCCCCCCCCCCCCCCCCCCCCCC
>SSNR01000310.1:327397-353523 GCA_006937965.1 Callopanchax toddi | reverse complement strand
CCCCCCCCCCCCCCCCCAAGGTACGTCCATGTATTTGTCACTTTAGCTCTTACATCTGTCAAATATTAACGACCCATGTCAGCTGTGATCTCCTCTGAGCTCAGCTGGTTTCTATTAGCAGATTGAAACATTCATTTAATTGTTTTTTAAACCCAATATGTGAATATTTAAAATGTTGTATAAAGAGACTGGTTGTTTGCTAGAAGAGATTTTAGTTTATTGTTTTATTTTTGGGATATAAACTATTGGATCTATATTAGTTTTGAATGCATTTCCCCAAATTTCAACACAATACATATGGCATCACCAGAAAGCAGTAAAGCAAACATTCCTTATTTAGTCGTTTACTATCACAGGTTTAGATCATTTATTTTTTTTATGTCCAGCAAAGTTCATGGTCAATAATCAAAAGATTAAAAGCAAACAAATAAGAAACAACCGGTAAGGTTAGAGTCAAAGAAAAGGTGAAACAGTTCAATCTGATAAGAATAATTCAAGAAAGTCTTTAAACTAAAAAGCTAAAAGATAAAGTTCCAAAGATGAGGCGAAAGTATAAAATAAATAGAATGTTAAGAAGCTGCTTAACAGGTTAAACAGGACTTAATGAGAATGAAAGAATAAAAGCAGTTTCCAGTAATTGTTTTAATTATAGGTGGCACCAAGTAGTCAAGGTGTGCTGTAAAGCTTCTATGTTTATATGGCTCTGAAATAAGTAATTACGTGTTGCATAGTGTTCTATCGTTTTTACACTGTTTGTTTCTAAGTCGAACAAAGTCCCTTCCTTCAGCTCCTCCTCTCATTGTTTTCTCTTTTCTTTCCACTCCTTCATAATGTTCAGCTTTATTCAAGAGCTGCTCATTAAATAGGGTGTGGAGCAGGAACATTACAGGAACACTTCTCATCGTTTGAACGTTTTGTTTCTTGCAGCCCAGCAGTCGGGGAGCAGGCTGTCAGCCTGGCCTCCAGCCCAGGCTGAAGAAGACAGGATTACCCGGCCAGAGGTGCAGAACCACTTTTCTTTTCACAACTCTTCTCCTTTAAAGCATTTTCCAACACTCGTCTGGTACACTGTGAACATGACATGAAAATGTAGGCAAATCACCTCCCAGTCTCCCTCAAAAGCAGCGAAGGAAACAAACCGAAGCAGAGTTTTATGTGTTAATTAAAGCATCTCATCGGGGATTAAAGCTGCTTCTCGGCAGCAGGAATATGAACGTCTGAACTGCTCTGGACTTCCATTTGGAATTATAAGGAAGGGAAACCTTTTGGGAGGATGTCAGCGTTTCTTTTGCACCAAATATGGGACGCAAATATCTGATAACACACTCAGCAAAGTGCTTATCTGTTCAGATAAGAGAGGAAGGCAAACAGCTATGAGACTGAGACAGACGAAAAGCCTTTAAAGTGTGTGTGTGTGTGTGTGTGTGTGTGTGTGTGTGTGTGTTCAGTTGCAGAAAAGAAAGGGAGTCACTTTACATTCCCACTGATTTTAATCTTGTGAATCTCTCCAACACCTGAGGGCTGCTGTTTCATTTGGTTTAACAGTGGCGTGAGGGTTTGGCTGCATGGCTCAGTTTAGCATCAGCAGCATTTAGATGACTTTACTTTTTATTTACATAAATCATGCAGCTGTTTCCTGATATGAATTCTAGAACAATTTCAGTAGGCTCTGGTTCTTATTGTTGGCTTAGAGCATTTTCACACCTGCAGTGTTTTAGTCCATTTTAATTGGTCTGATGAGGTTCCTCTGAACAGCTGTGAACGCAGTAATCGCAGTTATTGGTTCCAAACAAACTCTAGAACCATTCGTTTAGAATGTGATCTGACCTCAGTCTGACACAAGGATCACATGCACACTGTAAGTTTGAGGCAACACCCCCACTTACCTGGTTTGCATTGCATTCTGGGAGGTAGAAGAGCGCAGGGTAAGCTCCTAGCTAGCTGAAAATGAATCAATGGCTCACGTGGACGATGAACATAATCCGTTACCTCACTGATATTTGAGCAGATGACTTGATTTATCAGCTCTGACTCGTAAAACCATGTTGAGGTTTGTAGTGATGCATTTTTTTTTTACATTTGTAACCAAACCATAGGGAAAAAACTACTAATGCACAAAATTATGAACTGATTCAGACCAGGAATCAAGCTACAGGTGTGAAAAAGACCAAAGTCTGTAAACGTAGCCTTGAATTTGAGTCACATTAACCTCAATTTGACTCACAAAGCTGCAGAAATGTAAATGCATCCTCTTCCTTCTGTGTGTTTTTTTTTCTGTCTGCTACTTTCTTCTTTTAAAATATGCTCACTCCTCTTTTATCTATTTTTTGCATGCAGGTTTGCCTCCAGAGTCCCCGAACCCCCAGACAGAAGACTCCTCTGGTGCAGCTGTGGGAGTCGGGCCTGATCAACGGGAACAACCTGGAAGACGACTGAGGATGGATCGAAGTTTAGAGACCAAAACATATTATGAATTAGAGACTGAATCAAAACATAAAGATCAATTAAAGGAAAAGGTGGGTTTATTGGGACAAAGAAGAAGTCTCATCAGAAGGAGGTCAGGGATTGGGGTTAGGAAGGCAGTCAAGAGGATTGTGAGTAAAAAATAAAGATGAAGTTTCCTTCAGTGAGGAGGATAGAAAAAGTCGGTCCTCGATGTAGAAAGTAATCCTGCTCGTGCTGCATACGGTCTGACTCCTGATGTTAGAAGAAAAGACAGAAAATTCATATGAAGAAATAAAGAAGAACACACTGGAAATTTAACAAATATAGATTTTCTAATAAAGCAGTTTTAAATGAACTTGGTGTGTGAATTCTGACGATTGGGATATTAGTTTTTGTGAGGAAACATTTCCTCGTCTCTTCTTCCGTTAATCTGGGTAGTGGGGCAGCAGCCATTGCCACAGTGTTCCCTACCAGCCTAGAGATATAATCCTCTCAATGTGACCTGTATTAACCCCAGAATCTGCTCCTGGAAGGACATGATCAAAACACCTCCCCCAGGAGGCGTCCAGGTAGCATCCTGACTACACGCCGGAACCACCTCAGCTGGCTCCTCTAGACATGGAGGAGCAGCGACTCTCCTGGATGACTGAGCACTTCACCTCATATCTCGGGCTGATCCCAGACACAGCGGAGAAAATTCATTTCAGCCTCCTGTATTTAGAATTGTGTCCTTTTGGTTATTAAAGCTCATGGCTACAGGTCTAACTTAGCTTCCTCCTCACCACAACAGGGAAAATGCTTCTAAAATATGTAATTATTCATGTTGTAACTAATTCCCTGCTATGTTCCACATCCTCACCATGCTCTATACTTCAGTAGCAGCTTCCCACGATGATCCCACCATGTTAGCACCACACTCTGGAACGCAGCTCCCTAGGATTGCATCAGGATGCAGCTACACGCTAAGATTTCTTGATGCTAGCATGTTGATGGCGTGATGGCATTATGAAGCCAGTTTTTCTCTAAATGTTTGGCAACCAGGCCCATCGTAATGAAACTCAGCCACCACTCTCCACCTAGTCTGATAATAAACGACCACAACTTCACTACAGAAGTCCATGTAGCTCAAAACTCTCCACAACCTGTCACACTTCATCATATCTGATAGAGATGGTGCTTTTCCACTCCTCTGTTTTCCACTGACTTTAATCATTTACTTCTGAAGTTGCTCATTGTTTTAATGTTAGTCAGGACTAGTTTTTATGTTCAACCTGGAAGATGGGTAAATAGAGACAACTGTCTGTGTGAAAATCACCCTCCACAGAGTGAAGGATTGTGGGTATTCTATCAGAGAAGAATGGGATGTGTGTGTATTCCTCCAAATAACGATGCATAGCCTTTGGAGGTGATAGCAAACGTAAGCTGTATGCTGATTAGTTCAGAGTTAATACTATTTGGGATAAGCTGTTGATGAGATGTTTACAAGTCATTGTTCTAAGTCTCAAGTCCTTTGAGAGGAAAGTCCAGGTCACGTCCCAAGTCTCTCACAGTTTCTAATTCAATCTTTGAGCTAATGACAAAAGCAGCTGAAACTGAAACACCCTCTTTATAAGAGCTGCTAAAGCTAACAACATGCTAGCCACATTTTAAGACATGAAAAGTGTCTTTAGCATACACAAAGTACCGGTAAGTGTTTTCTTGTAGTTTGTGTTTTATATTTAGAGATTCAGACATGTATTGTGTCAAAGTGTGTGCAGCAGCTGGATGATTAATTCTGCACTGGAGTGATAATCAGTTTCACTCAGACTTGATCTGGACTGGACCGACTGCTGTTCCTGATAACAGACCTCTACTGTAGGGACTACTTTTAGTTTCGATGAAACTGATGGTGTGATATCGACTGATTGATACTGGATTTGGTTTTATACTAGCTAACACAGGAGCTGGTTAAATTCACATTTGTTTTATTAGAGGAATTTGAGTTTTTCGTCATCTTTCAAATGTCCAGTGTCTGAGTCATTTATAACTCAGTAATCTAATAAGGATTGCAGCAATCTAATAGAAAACATTTGCAATAAACCTGATCTTTTTGTTGGCTCGGTGTCAGAAAGGTCCAGCTTTAACGTTGTTGTTATTTTACAGACTTTTAATAATAAGAAGATTGCATTTACCTGCATCATATTATATTAAATCAATAGAATCCATCTTTCAAAATGAATTTATCTCAGACTCACAGTATTAAATCATTCTGGAAATTACATTAACTCAAATCTATTAATAAAACTAGTGAGTCCCATAATAATTAATATTCCCCATAATTTAGCTAATTTGACAGAACTTAAGTTTAAATATCAGTTGCCAAGTTATAGACCTTTTAAAGGTTATAAAAAAAGGTCAAAGTGTATGACATCATTCCATTTCATTCACATGTATTTTTCAGTATCAGTGTCATGAACGAGACCTTGTTGTTGTGGCTGAAGCGTAAAAGTCCTCTGTCTGAACAGACGCCCGCTTCATGCTCTGTCTACCTTCGGGTCTCACTGTTGGTGGTCAAAGATGTGTCGCCATGGATACAGATTAGGAAGAAACCCTGGTGGGCCTTTCTTTGTTCAGATGAGATGAGACCATGCTTTAGTGACCTCCCAGCCTCCCGTGAATAATTCATTCCCTCATTCTGACTGGACGCAGCTCAGTGAGACAGCAGGACATTATTATTGTGGTGCAGCCACAACAACTTAAGAGCTAAAAAATTATTAATAAGCTCCATTCCTCGTGAGGCGGCTTCTATTGCCAGGCTCACTGGCACAAAACCAGACCTTAGCACTGAAGTGAGAAGAAAAGGCCGTCTGCGATCAAAGCTCAACTCGGTTTCTGTTTGGTTCCCTCAAAACAACAAGAGTCCAACTTCAAACATCTTTCATTCCCAACCCATCCACGTTATCTCTTATGTTTGTATCTAATCTGGCAGCCATCCAGCCCCTAAATAAACATGCTGGTCTGTCACCTGCTCAGACTCATTTTCATTATATTTCATTATCATCATCATTATCACTGCCTTCCAAAGTCCTGCAGACCTGCAGTCATCACAGCAGCACCCTGTGAGTCAGAGGGTTAGCCAGCTTGTGTTATACGTCTTTACTATAAAAAGATAACAAGAAGGGGCATGCATTTAGAATTTTAAAAATTATCTCTTTAGTTGAATTCCTTCTCATATTAGTGTTAGCGTTTTGTGTGCACTAACAGGTAGAGAACTTTAGAACTTAAAGTAGTGATGTTTTCATCTTTCTTGTTGTAACATTGTATTATGTGAACCTCTAAATCCCTCAATATTTATATGAAACTGTAAAAAATGTTATTACATAAGTTGGTAAGATTTACCAAAGGAAAAGCCTCACCTCGCCTAGCTTTCCTTTGCTTATCCGGGCCCGGGTCATGTGGGCAGCATCCCAAGTAGGGCACCCCAGATCCCAGGTCTGCCAGCTCATCCGCTGGGATGCCCAGGCGTTCCCAGGGCAACCTGGAGATCTGCTTCCTCCTGATGGCCTTCTGCCAGCAGGACATGCCCAAAACACCTCCCTGGGGAGGCGTCCAGGAGGCATCCTGACCAGATGCATGAACTATACCTCAACTGACTCCTCGGAGGAGCAGCGGATCTTCTTCGAGTCCTTCCCGAATGTCCAAGCTCCTCACCCTATCACTGAGGCCGAACCCGGCCACCCTACAGAGGAAACTCATTTCGGCTCTTAAACCAAAGTTCATGACCATACACTGTCAGAAAAGAAAGTACCGAATTGTACCTTTGTCTTGTCACTGGGTTGGTACCCTCAAAGGTACTATTTTGTACCTTTTAACTGGGGGGTTTTACTTTAGGGGTACATTTGTCCCCTAAGGTACAGGTTTGACTTGTAAAAGGTACAAACTACAAGGATACAAATTTGTACCCCCAGTTAAGGTACAAAATTGTACCTTTGAGGGTACCACCCCAGTGACAATACATAAGGCACAATTCGGTACTTTCATTTCTGTGTGTAGGTGAAGAAAAGGAAGGCTCAAACCTAAAGGGATATTGTGGCCTTTGTGAAGAGTGTTTCTATGTAAATGTTAGTTACCCGTTGTAAAAAGCTTCCTCTCTGTTTGAAGAGTTTAGAACTGAAGAGCTGACAGCTAGTCTGAACCAGCAAACACAAAAGAGTATTGTTGACAACTTAAACTGCCTGTGACTCCATATTTAAATCACTTTATATTAAACAGGTGTAATCTTTGATGCCTCTAGATTAGCGTTGCACCATTATAACTCAAAATACGCTGTAATTATTTCCTAACGAGCAACTCTGGGATCAGTAGAAAGCGCCGCCTTCCGGTTCTGCTGGGTTTCTCCTTATTTGGCAGCCTGGCACTTCTGCTGCAGCAGGGGGCAGTGCCCAGTAGGGGGCAGTGCCGTCGCGTGAAAGAGAAATGAAACTGAAACTAAACACTACACGGTCTATGGGCAATGGCGGCGGCACTGCCTCGCTCCAGTTGTCGTGAACGTGCATGTGGGAGGAGAATTGACCATATAAGCAAGTCCGGATCACTATGACCTCATAGCGGGCTGGAGTGAAAAAAACTGTTTGAAACCTGGGTCTGAAATCTGGAAGAGCTTCTCACTAGCTGTACTAGGAGACAGATGGACGCCGTTTTTTGCTCTTTCTGGCAGGTTTAAGGTGAGAACTCAACGTTGCAACATGATAGATAAGTCAGAAAACATGGAAACCGATGTCATGGGACCTTTAAAACAGCTCCAACCCACCCCTTTCCTTAACAGCTTCGTTCATTGATGGTTGGGGGAGATGGGGGAGATGGTGTCTATCTCCAGCAGTCACAGGGTGAGAGGTGGGGGACACCCTGGACAGGTGTCCATCACAGGGACACACAGAGACATACGATACTTATAACCATTCACACACTCACTCACACCTACAGTACATTTAAAGGCACTATTGAACCTAACATGCATGTTTCTGGTCCATGGGAGGATCCAGACTCCACACAGAAAGGCTGCAGCTGGGGATCGAACCTCTTACCTGTGAGCTATCAGCTGCACCACCATGTAATCTACAAAGTTGTTTGGTTTTTTTTTATCAATTATTACGTCGTTTTCACATTTCCTGTTTATTTCCATGGATTTCTGTGGTTATTTACATGCATACGTAAACCAGCAGCAGCTAAATGTAGCATGTCTAGTGCATACAGGCTGCTGAAATAATAAAGTCATGTGAAACTGAAGTCAGCATGAAGATTTATAAAGTAACATTTGCATGAACGAATGTAGGAGATAAGAGCTGTTTTATATAAACTTTAGTGTTGGATCCATTCAGGCCATGTTGATGTAATGGTCTGTCTGAAGCATCGACATGTAAAAAAAATACAGTGCTGTGAAAAACTATTTGCCTCCTTACAGATTTCTTCTATTTTTGCTTTTTGTCGGAGTTAAATGTTTCAGATCAGCAAACAAATATCAGACAAAGAAAGCCTGAATATAACATTTTCAAATGATGATTTCATTTATTATGAGAGCAAAGCTATCCAAATCAACCTATAGCCCTATGTGAAAAAGTTATTGCAAATCATGAGTGATTAAACACATTATTAAAGAAGCAGAGTTCAGTTCCACCAGCCACATCAGGCCTGATTACTTCTAGACCTGTAGAATTAATAAATCACCTCAATAGAACCTGTCTGATAACATGAAGTAGGCTAAAAGATCTCATAAAGCAACACATCATGTCCTGTTCTAAAGAAATTAAAGAACAAATGAACTCAGAACAACATCTGAAGAACTGCAGGCCTCACCTGGTTAAAGTTAAAGGTCAGAGGTAAAGAAGAACTAGACGGGAAGAAAATAACATCCATGTTTCGAGTTCAAACGCCAAAACCTCCCCTGACCTGTCTCACAATTGCATAAAAACATCTAAAATTTCCTCGAGAATTTTGGGGGGAAATTCTTTGGACTGGCAATAAAAAATAGAACTTTCTGGAAGGTTTGTGTCCCGTTCCATCTGGAGTCAAACTGTATTTCATCAAAACATCATCATCACCATCAGTCAGACTGGTGGTGGTAGTGTGATGTAATTGATGGAACCATTAATTCTGCTGTCTACCAGAAAATCCTGAAGAGGAATGTCTGACCTTTGACCTTAAACAGGTCATTCATGTTGGAAAACCCTCCAATGTGGCTGAATTGAAACAATTCTGTAAAGTAAAGTGAAACAAAATTCCTCCACAGTGACACGAGCGACTCGTTATCACAAACACTGGATTGTAGTTGTCATCAGGATTGTTACAACGTTATCAGATTTGGGGGAATGACTTTTTCTCACAGGTCCAGGTTCATTGAGGGCCTTTTTTTTTAACCTTTAATGATGAAATCATCATTTGAAAACTACATTTTATATTGACTCAGGTTTTCTTTGTCTGACACTGAAATTCTTTTGCTGATGTGAATCATTTAAGTGTGACGAGTCGGCAAAAACAGAAGAAATCTGTAAGAGGGCAAATACTTTTTCACAGAACTGTAGACGTGGGAAAGTAACTATCAAGTTGAAGACATAAGAAATAGAAATGCCCCCTAGTGGCCAGGTAGAGGTTTTTTTTTTTTTTTTTTTTTAACCCCGTGTCCTGTCCGGCTGTGGAGCAAACAGAATAATGTCTGAGTGCCAAAAACAAGCCCAACAGTGTTGCTGTTTCAGGTGAGAGGTTACAGCCACTGCTATAAAACTCCTCCTGATTTTTGTTTAAATATAACCCCCAAAATCTTTATTAGAATGTTTTTATGGTTGATTGGACACGGAGCCTGAAAGTGAAGGGAAGGGTACAGAAAGAGGGATGGGGGAGAAAGTAAACAGAAAAAGAAGAGAACAAGAGACGTAGACGTAGCCAGGTAGAGGTATTAAGTCCCACCCCCTCCACGTAAAAGCCAATTTACTGACCCCAAAAGAAGAAGAACGTACTTCAGATTTTTATTTTAAGTTGTTGATAGACTAAGTCCTTACCTTGCTGCTGTATTTTCAGATGTTCATTTAACAGGTTCAAGTATTTTTGAAAATTTGGCTTCACTTTCATATAAATAAAAAGGCAAATATGATTTGAAAGGATACAACTCCAAAGTAGATTGCTGCTGTTCTAAAACAGCTTCAATCTCCTAATCTCCGTTTTAACACTCTAAACTCTATTCATTGACTTCACATTTCTGCAGAAATATTAGGAAATTGCTGCTGAATTTGACCCCTGGATGCACCGTGAGCTCATCAAAGACCCTTCAGGAAACTATCTACAATGGAGTATTGTATCAACAGAATCTTTACTATGAAACTGTAATATATGAAATAAAGACAAATAAAGAAAAGTACTTTACTAAAGCTATTCACAATATAAACAGAACCTGAATATAAATAACTAGAGTTATACATAATTCTTATAAAACACAAGATAAGATACAATCCACAGTTAGAAATAAAAATACCAGCTTTGACTTTAAATCTTCACGTGAAAACAGTGTTAGAGTGTTAGAATGGCTTCTTTTCTCTACAGGTCACTTGCTGTTCCTGGGGACTGTGAATCAGGATCAACCACTTCCACGACTCACACACCACCATGGTACAGAATGTGTTCCTGCCTCTAATCTCTTTGCATCATGATGTCAAAACACAATAAAAGTGATTATTCTGGTTTCGTCACATGACGACCTTTTGTCCTAGACATAAAGCTTGGTGTGTGGGTGTGTTTTCCTGCTTTGATGTTCGTGAAGGGGAGGATCAACAGAGCTGAGTCACCCCTTGAGCTCAGCTGATTTCCTGCCGTCGGTGCTTTATTGTACAGAGGAGGATTCACTGTTAAAAGCATATTTACATTATGTGTTGTTATGTCATCTTTTAGTTCTACATTTTATTGTGGTTTTTGGTTAATGTCAGTAGCCGCCGGTGGTTGGACTGTTAAAAGTCGGTTTTCAAATTCAAAGTGAATGAAAGTTTCTATGAGAATAGAAGGTAAAAAACGACTTTAAAAAGAAGGAGTATCAGGTGACCCAGTGTGCACGTCACTTTTTATCGAGACACACAAACAACGTCTAGATAAATGCAGACATTTGAGACTTTGTTCGGCTAGTTTTACCACAAACCAACAAGGTCAAAGGTCACCTAAGCACCAATTGCATTTTATTGCTAATCATTTACGACTTCGCCGTGTTGTTAGTGATGGTTCACATGACTTGACTGATGGGTAGTTTGAGGGTTAATAATTCCTCAGACCACAACAAAGATCAGCTGTGTAAAAGTCCACTCTTTTTTTCTAAAGCTGTGGCATCATTTTTCCTGTTTTTGGTGGAGAACATGAGTTTTAATAAGGTTGATTAGTAAATATCAGACTCTCAAATCAAATGTGTTAGAAGCAACACATTCTGTGATCATTTTAACACATCAGTTCCTTGTTAATAACGACACAGTCAGTGTGTTTTACTCATGTAAAAAAAATCTTACCAGATTTGTGGCGCGTCGACTAAAAGGCTGATTCTCTAACTTGTAACCTGGTGACATCTGGTAAATTGGGCTTTGGCAAAATGTCCCAACTCTGCTCATTACATTACAGGCTGTATTGTTTAAAGTAGATTAAACCGTATTAGATTGTACTTTGAAGTTAAAGTGGCTGCAGAACATTCAGCACTGTGCAAAAGTCTTGAGTCACCCAGAGAAATTTTTCTGAAAAAAACAAAGTCTGGTTAAATGTTGACTGGTTGATTATCACTTGCTGATTTGTTCTAATAAGATTATTATTAGGTTGACATTAAAGATCTGAAAATTGTGTTTACAAACCAGAGACATGAACAGCTCTGCCTCTGGTGGTCTCAGGTAATAACATGCTGTATGTGTCAAAGTCCCGACTCACCTCTTAGTTCTTTAGGTTTTCATGCAGACAGACTTTCTTTTGATCTTTGAAAGTGGTTTTGATCAGAAGTTCTTTAGACTTTCTGGAGGTCTTTTAAGTTCTTGGTGCTTTTTCATTTTCAGACCAGTACCTGACCATTCTCTACACTGGTCAAAACATTTAAGCACACATCAGATCTGTGGATAAAAAACTGGATCTCCATCCTGACATGGAATGGGAAATGTCTTAGGAACAAAAGGATGACACGTTATTTGATGCAAATCCTTCATTTGAAGTCAACAAGAATTTAATCAGTAGAGCTGATGCAGCAGGTTTGAAATGTCACTGCAACAGCTAATAATATAAAAAAGTCTCAGTAGTTTGTATGCATGCTTGTATTCATGCCTGACAACATCTGGGCTCCTTATGAGATGATGCATCCTGAGGTATCTCCTCCCAGATCCTGACCAGAGCATCACTGAACTTCTGGACAGTCTGAGGTGTAACCTGGTAGGATCAGCTGGACCTAAACATGCTGTCCCAGAGAAATACTGCATACTATTTCCACATGAGGCCAGGCTTTATCATGAACCAGGTGGACCCCAGGACCCTCTGCACCAGTGAAGGTCTAACAATGGGTCTAAAGATTTACCCTGATATCTAATGACAGTCAGGGCTCCATCGTTCATCCTGTACAGATCTGTGCGTTCCTATATTTACTTAGAAATTGCCTGGTGAATGTTTAACACCTATTTGTTCCACTATAACATTGGCATAAAAGAAAAAGCATGTAGAGACGTTAATAAGGAAATGAATGTGTAATGTAATTCATGTAAAGCAACTGATAAGCTGTGTACACACTAAAACACACAGGTCGTAACAGGTCGTTTCCTAACACAATAAACTAGCTGAGCTCACATTACCGAGGCTCTCATTATTTTGTCTTTTATTCTGCCAGATTGGCCTAATCTCCTTTTCTGCATCTGGAAATCTCTAATCTCCATTCTTGTGCATGCTGGTGACCACACGGGGCGAGTTAAACATGAGAAGGGGACACCAAGCATTGCTTTGAATATCTTCACATTCGATCTGATTGTTCATTAAATATCATATCTCCTTGGTAGATGATCCACTGACTGCCGACAGCTTTGTGCTGCCGTGGAAACCAGTAAATGTTGTAAAATTACAGTCTGCTGCTTCCGGGAGCAGAGTGACAGCCGGTCTCTGTCGAGTTATAGTGCATCATAAAACCACATAAACAGGTGGGAGGTGGATCTTACTCCTCTGGCTTTTTAATATCTCACTTACAGCTCAGGTACTTTCAGATGTGAGGACTGTGCTGTGTGTCTACATATCAGTAAATTAATGAAATTTGTCATTTTAGATGCTTTCCAGGCTTGTTTGGCTTCCTGGTCACCATGTTCCACCGAGCATGTGTGGGCTCAATCACTGATATCAGCTTGATGAATGGCAGCAGTGAGATTGTTCTGTGAGGCTTTGTATTACTTATAAACAGCGCCCTCTGCAGAGAATTTAGCACCACTACAGCAGGGCAGTTTGTTTTCAGGTGATCTGTATTCCTTTAGGTTTGACCTGGAATTAGATTTATAGACTTTATCTCAGGTATTGATCTGTGTTTTTTATGTTTTTATTAAAAATATTCTAAAGGACGCCTTAGTGCTGCAAACAATCAAACAAGTAAAGTTTTCTTCAAATTGTTTTCATTAAAAACAAAAAACATGTTTGAATTTTGTTTTATCTATATGCATCTTTACCTGCAAATACTATGTGCATGGTTGCATGGATGAACCGCCAGACTTAAAATGCATTATATCATACATGTGTATATATGAGTTAATGAAGTTTTGTGTTGTTTTTTTTTACCTTTTCTCACTGTCAAATAAAAAAGGCAGGTAATGATGATCTTGCCTGTGTCTCTTTGTCTGTTTATTAGCAGAATATCTCATTAACCACTGAATTGATTTGTATTTAATTCTGAAATCGTATTGGATTTTCATCTATGATTAACTTCTGGAGTCAGCCCCAGTCAAGATGTCCACCAAATCCACATTAGCAAACACAAAAATGGCTAAAACTCTGTCAGTTTGTCAGATACTGAGTTAGGATTTGGTCTTATCAGAACTGATGTGTCATTTACAACACAAACTTTGAGTGCTAACATATTTCGAGGTATTTTGCAACTTTGCATATTATTTTAAAATTGGACCAAAATGGCTGCAGCTCCATTATTTTTTGACATAAGGTGATCTGAGTTTAAACCTCTGACATCAAAGGTGACAGGTGGCATGCCTTCATTCAAGGATGTGAAACAGCAAGTGCATCAAAGTTTGATTATGCTACTGCAAAACAGTCAAAAAACCATGAAAAAGCATTTTTAATTTTACAAAAATAAACAATTTTCAACAAGTATCATCTGAGAAACTTACTTTATATCACTTAATGCAACCTGTTCCACACCTGAACCTTAAAGTAACATTTATAAAAATCTGTATTATCATTCATAGCCTCACAAAGATCAAAGCAACATCAAATAAACATCATGTCCTGCAAAATTAGTACAATAACTGTTATACATAAATGAAACGGGAGGTGAGGAAAGGGCCTTTCCTGTCCTGCTGTGCAACTCCAACTGCTGCTGCTTCAATAATAATAAAGTGTACATAAATAGACACACAAACACGTGCACATAGGTAAAAAAGGAAGCAACTCTTCTAATGGGTGGGATGGATTGGGGTTGTGAACGTAGAGAGGGGGTTCCAGAGTGAAGATCTCGACTCTGTTTCCGTGTCCCTGCTGCTCCATTCCTGCACATAAACAAACACAGGGGCAGCCTATTAAAGATCTGAGTGTGATGTCATTTCCTGTGGCAGAGCTCATATCCTTCCACTGCTTTCACTGCTAAATATATGTTCATGTTTCCTGAGACAGACCCATCAACAACATGGACACTCTTCACAGTGACTAATGATGCTGAGTTTAGAGGTTTTATCATCTATTATTTCAAATGTTCTTTTTTCTAAAATCCTTCTTTCCACAAATGTGATCTAACTTGTTTTTTAAATCTCAAACCAAACTAGCTGTTTTATGCAGGTTTAATGTTTTCTTTAACTTTAAATCAAAGCTTTGATTGACATAAATAAAAATGTATTAACCAATTTTACATCAGAGCAAAATTTGAGAATAAAATTGTTGTTAAAATCTTTACACTATTATAAAGCATTGTAACACAAAATACAAAGTTTTCCTTCATTTAATGACAGTAAAAGATTCAGTAAATAAAGTCTGCTCTCTTAACTGGTTGAGATCTAATGACTTCCTGTTAATCTACGTTTGTTTGGGGCCAATAAAGAAGGAAACAGGCTCCCTGATGCTTTTAGGGCATGTGATGATTTTTGTATATTGTAATAATGGTGACATCATCGATGAAAAGACTCTTTCATCCATATACACTAATTACTGTAGTTGTTAAATGTATTTATTAGACATTTGAATTAAGCTATTTCAGCTGTTTTTTTCATGTTTAATGGTTTTAGTTATGTTAGTAATCTATATGCATTTTGATGCTTTAACATTTTGTTTATGAAATAGTATGTTCTCCAATCCATCCATCCATCCATCCATCCATCCATCCATCCATCCATCCATCCATCCATCCATCCATCATCCATCCATCCATCCATCCATCCATCCATCCATCCATCTATCCATCCATCCATCCATCCATTCATCCACCATCCATCCATCATCCATCCATCCATCCACCATCCATCCATCCACCACCCACCAACCACCCATCCATCCATCCCTCCATCCACCATCCCTCCCTCCCCCCACCATCCCCCCCTCCATCCATCCATCCATCCATCCATCCACCCACCCACCATCCATCCATCCATCCATCCATCCATCCATCCATCCATCCATCCATCATCCATCTATCCATCCACCATCCATCCATCCATCCACCATCCATCCATCCATCCACCATCCATCCATCCATCCATCCATCCATCCATCCATCCATCCATCCATCCATCCATCCATCCATCCATCCATCCATCCATCCATCCATCCATCCATCCATCATCCATCTATCCATCCATCCATCCATCCATCCATCCATCCATCCATCCATCCATCCATCCATCCATCCATCCATCCACCCATCCATCTGTGACCCGAGGGCTCAGGCAAACAAAACCAGGTGGAGACTTGTTGCCAAAATAACAATCAACTTTATTAATTAACCCCCAAAAAGAACTGTCCATTAAAATACCATTTCATTAAAATACCCCCCCCCCAGCCCGCATTGACAAACCGTCAGTCCCCAATGTCCAGCACTGCTGAGGATTTTGATCCAATCAGCCGTTGATCTCAGGGTCGGCCCCGCAGCACGTTCTTTTTCCGGAGCAGCGAGCTCCTGCTCTCCGGTCCGTCTGAGGGTGCCAACACTCACCGCCAGCCGGGCAGCGGGTACCTCCCACGGCGCCAATGCCAGCCGCTGCTGCAGCTCCTGCGCTCCAATCCTCTATGCCAGCGTCCCTGGCTACGCCACACGTCAGCCCCCCAACGCAGCAGGAGGAACCGACGGAGACAGAACAGCAGGCTCCGACGATCAGCCAATCAGTCCGCTCTGCGTCTCCCTGTACCACCACCTGAGACGAGCAAGCGACCCGTGTTCCCCCAGGCAGGACCAGATCCTGCACGCAATTACACGCCCGGCACCCGTTCCGGAGCCGAACAACGCTCAGGCGGAAGACGCGACACCCCAGCTGAGTTCTTGTTACTGAGTGGCCAGAATCCCTCTCTTTTAAAGGAGCCGCCCGGCAGCAGGTGGAATCAATCTGCTACAATCCACCCCCCCAGAGTAAATCGGCGCCCCGACGATTCCCGACAGGACTACACCCATGGCCTAAAAACCGCCCACACCCCATTGGACCCCGGGGCCGACAGGGCCACCACAGAACGCGGGGAAACCACTGTGGACCTAGGGAGATGATGAACATTGGAGTGCTGCCCAGCTGTGGACCTCGAAGTTCGACGCAACCTGGAAACACCGGGCACCTCCACCAGCTCTACTGGCCCAATCGATGCCAAGCCCTCATCCGGGCCTGAAGAGCCAGACCCCACTGAAACCTCCCGCCCCGGAACCAAGTCCGGCACCACAGCAGCCTCAACCAACCCACGGGCCCCAGGTGTAACCACACACAGGTCATTGGCTGGGGACTCATCATCTGACCAATCCCCCTCCTGCCCTGCTGGGCCCAAGGGTGGCTGAACAGGCACCAACGCCCTAGGCTGCACACCCTCAACTACTGCCTTCAGCATGTCTCGGTGCACCTGCCGCACCTTAGTCATATCCCCAGCTGGGGCAACAGAGTACACCGAACCAGACCCCTCAGGAGCCCGCACAACCACATACACCACTGCCCCCCAAAGATCATGAATCTTATGGCGACCCTTCACGCCATGCTCCCGTAACAGCACCCGCTGACCCTCAGCCAGTGGGGCCTCCCTAACACCCTGGTCGTAACGCACCTTCCGCCGTGCCGCTGCAACCCTCAAGCGTTCCCGGGCCCCGTCGAATGCCAACCGTAATCTGGTCTGATGCTCCTGAACCCAGTCATGAACCCGGCCACTCACCGGGTCCTTCACCCGCCCCAACAAGAAATCCACAGGGAGCCGGGGTTCCCGTCCGAACATAAGGAAAAACGGAGACTCCCCAGTGGACTGATGCGGGGTGCTGTTATAGGCAAACAGCAGCTGGGCCAAACAAGAGGGCCAGTCCCGCTTCCGCGACACTGGAAGAGTGCGCAACAGCCCGTGTAGAGTCCGGTTGAACCTCTCACATTGACCATTGCCTGTCGGGTGGTAGGGGGTTGTACGCGACTTAGTGATCCCATAGAGAGCACACAGCTGCTGAATCAAGGAGCTCTCAAAGTTCCGCCCCTGATCGGAATGCAACCGTCCAGGGACCCCAAACTTAGAGAACCACTCCACGACTAGCACCTGCGCCACTGTAGTCGCCCGCTGGTCCCGAGTGGGAACAGCCAGGGTATACTTGCTGAACACATCCGTGATCACCAAGACACTCTCTAACCCCTCACGAGACTGTTCCAACACGGTAAAATCCAGGGCTAAGATCTCGTTGGGACATGAGGCCAACAAATGTCCCATAAAACTCTGAGGCCCTGGCTGGGTGTCCTTCGCCCACTGGCACCGCTCACACTCACGGCACCAACGCTCCACATCTGCAGACATACGAGGCCAGTAACACCGTCGCCTCAAAAGGGCCAACGTCCTCTCCACCCCCTGATGAGCGTGCTTCTGATGCACCTCTGTCAAAACTGCCTCCTGAAGGGAGGCTGGCAACAAAATCTGCCAGGTCTCTTCCCCATCCCGAGGGAACCACACCCGACGATACAGAACGCCATGCCTCTCGACCAACCGATCCCACTGCCCAAGCAGAGCCAAGGCACGAGGGGACAACCCCAGACGCTCCTCTCGTGTGGGCCGACGGTTCTGCCCCCAAAATACCCTGAACTCCTGCAGTACGGGGTCATCCCGCTGGGAAGTGCAAAGGTCAGGGGGCCGATCCCAAGGCAGGGCCACTACCACCGCCTGTACTGCCTCAGACTGGCCAACTTGCAATACCTCCTGCAAGGGGGCTGGCAGAGAAGTCCCAGGGAGCATAGCCGCCAAATCCTGACCACCAGGGGGGTGCTGTCGAGACAATGCATCAGCATTTCTATTACTCCCCCCTGGTCGATACTTGACCTCAAAGTCAAAAGCAGCCAGCTGAGCAGCCCATCGCTGCTCAACAGCACCCAACTTGGCCGTGGCCAAATGGCTCAACGGGTTATTATCAGTGTACACTATACACCGTTGACCCAACAAATACTCCCTGAACTTCTCAGCCATGGCCCATTTGAGCGCCAAAAACTCCAACTTCATGGAGCTATAATTGGCCATATTACGCTCCGCGGGCCTCAACCCCCTACTGGCATAGGCCACAGGACGGACCTGCCCCCCTTGCTCCTGCGAGAGCACAGCCCCCAAACCCCCATAGCTAGCATCCACCTCCAAAATAAAGGGACACGAGAAATCGGCATACGCCAGCACCGGCGCAGTAACCAACCGGCCCTTCAGAGCCTCAAAAGCACCCTGGCACTGCTCCGTCCAGTGCTCGCCAATTTCCCCCGATCTCCGCCCAGAGCCAGTACCTCCCTGCTCCGCCACAAGCTTATGGAGGGGAGCTGCCAATCTAGCAAACCCCTCTACGAAGCGCCGATAGTAACTGGCAAAACCCAAAAAGGATCGCAACTCTGCTACCGTGGAAGGAGTCTGCCAGTTCGCTACTACCTCCACCTTACGGGGGTCGGTAGCCACTCCCTTATCGGAAATCACATGCCCCAGGTAGTGTACCTCCGGCTGGAAAAAGGCACATTTTGCCAGCTTGACCTTAAGCCCCTCCCTCTGCAACCGCCTCAACACCACCTCCAACCTGGCAAGGTGTTGTTCCACCGTCGAGGAGAACACCACAATGTCATCCAGGTAGAGAAGTAACGACTGACACTGCTGATCCCCGAAGATCCTCTGCATCAGCCGCTGAAATGTGCTAGGAGCGTTGCAGAGACCAAAAGGCATGCGATTCCACTCAAATAGCCCAAACGGCGTACAAAATGCCGTCTTGGGCCGGTCCCCCTCAGCAACGGGGACCTGATTGTAACCACTCGCCAAATCCAAAGTGGAAAACCACCGAGCCCCAGATAAAGCATCGAGGGATTCCTCAATGCGCGGTAAGGGAAAAGCATCCTTACGGGTCTTGCTGTTCAATTGTCTGTAATCAACACACAACCGGAGACCCCCATCCTTCTTCCGAACCAGTACAATGGGAGAAGCATAAGGACTGCTACTCTCCCTAATGACCTGGGTTTCCAGCAGTTGGTCAATATGCTCTTTAACCACCTCATAATCCGATGGGGGAATGCGCCGGTAACGCTGCCGGACGGGGACCTCATCCAACAGAGGAATCTCATGAGTGACCAGGGTTGTGCACCCCAAGTCACCCTCACGATTAGTGAAGACCGAGGCATACTTTTGAAGCAACAACCTCACCTTCACCTCCTCCTCACCAGACAATCCAGACAGATCCAACGCCTCTAGTTGTGCTGCCACAGACTCAGACGCTGCTGGGAAAGGCGACCTCCGGACCTCAGGTGCTACCTCCACCACGCCCCTAGGCAGACTAGTCACCCTGACCTCTGACACGGTGCCCAACCGGGTCCGAGGGTGGAGGCACACCTCAGCACACCCCACGTTCACAACCATCACGTTGACTACACCCTTACCCACCCTCACCAAGGAGGGGGAGGCTATCAACCCCGCTGGGAACCCTGCCACCAAGGGCTCGAACAACACGGTGGCCCCAGAATACTGCTCAGAACAAGAAGCAGCAACCATCTTCATCGCGCCCCCTGGTACACGGTGAATCCCTTTCCCCACCACTCTAACCACCCCCGTCCCTCGTCGAGGGGGCTCCTGGCTATCCATGTGACAGAGCTGCAGCGCCTGCATAACAGGCTCCGGTGCCCCAGCCACCCGGGGCAGGTCAAACAAGGCCACCCCATGCTGACAAAAACAATCTTGATAGCACCTGCGGATCACATTCATCCCCAGAACACCCGGCAATCCAGGTACACCATCTGGGGGGTCCTCCACCACCAATACCCCACACCGGGGCAACAGCCGGCCACAAAGCTCCACATCAAGCTCCAAATAGCCAATATAAGGAATGGCCAGTCCGTTAGCAGCCCGCAGCTGCAGCCAATGACAGGTCCGCAACTGCTCCTCCCCCAACGGCACAAAATGTCGCCGAAAAAAACCCTCCGTAATGGTAGTAACCATTGACCCCGTATCCAACAGGCATGGGACCAGCACACCCCCCAGCTTCATCTCCACTTGGGGGCAACGCGACACCAACCTCGAAGCCTGTTCCAGCTCCACTGCAACCAACCCTGAGCCCGCAACCAGACCCCCCGAACTGTGGCTCAGCAGTTCGGCGGCCCTCAGTTTCCCGCCGGCGGGGCACCAGGACGTCCATCATATCTCCCCCCAACCCAAGTGGACTGGGACCCAGACACCCGAACCCCGCTACACTCCCGGGCAAAATGCCCCACCTGTTGACACCGCCAACAAACCACCGTGCCACGACCGGGGGGCTGCCGCCCCTGCTGGGGGGCCTGCTGCCCATCCTGGGGGGCCCGCCGCCCCTGCTGGGGGGGCCGCAGGGCAGCAAGGCTCTGCTCCAAACGGGTTAACTGGTCCTGCTGGCACCTCAACATTTCCCTCAGCTCGCCCAACTCGGCAGCTTGGGGCAACCCACTCGCCACCGGGGGACAATGCACTCCATACTGAAGACCCACAAGATTAGGACTCAACCCACTCCGGCCCACAAGGCCCCCTGGCAAACCCTCACGCTCCCACCTGATCGCCTCCGCTCTCACCTCCAATAACGTGGCACCGGGCGTCTCACGCACAAATCGCTTCAACTCACGGCGCAACGCCCCCTCCACCACATGCTCCACAAACTGGTCCCGCAGCAGCACCTCAGTATTGAGAGCTCCGCTGGGCGCCTGCTGCTCCACAGCAGCCATGAGGCTCATCAGGGCGAGAGAGAACTCCTGAAGAGTCTCCCCCTCCTGTTGACGCCGTGAGAAGAAAGCTTCCTGTAGGGCCACGTAGGAGTCCGAACACCCGTACAGCTCCCGCAGGGCTGCAACCACCTTATCCGCGTCCTCCCTATCAGCCCGGGACCGGAACTTAATCTCATTCCGCGCTTCCCCGCCCAGATGGTCATACAGGAAGAAGGCACGCTCTGAATCAGACACATGACGCACTCTCATACATGCTTGTACCTCCTCGAGCCACTCAGCCAGCCCCACACCCCCTGCTCCAGTAAACACAGGACACTTACGTTCCCGAGGGACAAAAACCAACCTCTCCCCCAACGAGGCCCCGCCCACGGAGGAGGTGGGAAGGGATGCAAGTTGCGGGGATGAAGAAGAGGCTGCACTCGGCCCAGGGGTGGCTGAGTCCCTCTCTTTACGTAAGCTAACATTAGCAGCCTCCAAACTCTTGACCTGGTCCCTCAATTGCTGTAGCTCCTGGTCCATGATTTAACCGTGTAATGACAACCTCAGGCACATTCACCAGACACACTGCTGTTCTGTCTCCACCGACCTGCTGAATAAAAACAATAAAACCCCACAAACATCACAAAAACAAAAAAACAAAACAAAAATACCATAGACAACAGTCCCCACCTCATTCACGTTTGCCAACAACGCCAAATGTGACCCGAGGGCTCAGGCAAACAAAACCAGGTGGAGACTTGTTGCCAAAATAACAATCAACTTTATTAATTAACCCCCAAAAAGAACTGTCCATTAAAATACCATTTCATTAAAATACCCCCCCCCCAGCCCGCATTGACAAACCGTCAGTCCCCAATGTCCAGCACTGCTGAGGATTTTGATCCAATCAGCCGTTGATCTCAGGGTCGGCCCCGCAGCACGTTCTTTTTCCGGAGCAGCGAGCTCCTGCTCTCCGGTCCGTCTGAGGGTGCCAACACTCACCGCCAGCCGGGCAGCGGGTACCTCCCACGGCGCCAATGCCAGCCGCTGCTGCAGCTCCTGCGCTCCAATCCTCTATGCCAGCGTCCCTGGCTACGCCACACGTCAGCCCCCCAACGCAGCAGGAGGAACCGACGGAGACAGAACAGCAGGCTCCGACGATCAGCCAATCAGTCCGCTCTGCGTCTCCCTGTACCACCACCTGAGACGAGCAAGCGACCCGTGTTCCCCCAGGCAGGACCAGATCCTGCACGCAATTACACGCCCGGCACCCGTTCCGGAGCCGAACAACGCTCAGGCGGAAGACGCGACACCCCAGCTGAGTTCTTGTTACTGAGTGGCCAGAATCCCTCTCTTTTAAAGGAGCCGCCCGGCAGCAGGTGGAATCAATCTGCTACACATCCATCCATCCATCCATCCATCCATCCATCCATCCATCCATCCACCATCCATCCACCATCCATCCATCCCTCCCTCCCTCCCTCCCTCTTGTCATAAAGGTAACAGGTCCAGGAGGGATGCCCAGACCTCCCTCTCCTCTGTTCCTCTCCAGCTCCTCCTGGGAGTCATTTCCAGGCCATAGAGAGTTTTAAATCCCTCCAGAAGGTTCTGGGTCTGACCCAGGTCTACTCCCAGCTGGGTGTCCAGAGGAAGGTTACCAGGAAGAATTATGATAAGATGCTCAAATCACCCTGAGCTGACTCCTAGTTCTTCTACAACTCCTTTCGGCTGATGGAGCTCCTCATTTCTCAGGCTGAGCCTATGGAGGAAGCTGTTTGTATCTAGAATCCAGTTCTCTTTGTCCTGATCCAAATCTATTGACCATACGTGATGGTTGGAACGTAGTTTGGTAAACACTTGTGATTGTGCTGTGATTTAGAGCTGACCTGGTCTGTGGGAGGAAACCAGAGAAAAGTCACAACAGGGTGAACATAAAAACTCCACTCAGAAAGTCTCCAGCTGGGTGTCAAACCTGCAACCTTCTTAATGTGAAGCATCAATACTTCCAAGTGTGCATGTATGTTTTCATCAAAACATCCAGTGACTTCATAAAGACTGAAATGTATGTGAGAGATACACAAAACTGAATACACAAACCCTTTCTCTGGACCTTTAGACTGCTCCTATGAATATACAGATGAATATAAGACTTTACTTACAGAAATCGCCCCTAAGTCTGTTTTTCTTGTGCAGCAACAATAAATAAGTTTCTGCTCTTTGATGGAAGCTAAAACCAGGATTCCAGCTCAAACTGAGCTCCTTAATGACAACGGCCTCCCTCTGCAGAGTTCTGTTCTTCATGACGGCTGCTCAGAAGCAGTGCACAGTGTGTGTGAGGGTAAAACTCCAGCAGAGAGCCTCCAGCCTGACGAGAGCCTTTCGTCAAGCTAATTAATAAATGTGATTACGACTAATGAGAGGCACGCGCTGACACTACTCATCAGCACTAATGAAAAAGAATTCGTGTGCAGGTAAGAGTTAAGGATGGGGTGATTTGTTGATTAGCGGTGAAACGGGTGTGTTTACAGCAAAGAGATCTGTTGTTTGTAATCGTGAATCAACAGAAGGAACACAGAGGCCACAAAAATGCCAGAAATTCCTGCTGAGAGAAGCAGATCAACGGGAAGTTTCTTCCTCTTTTCTGTTTCACAATAAATCCTTTAAATCTGCTGTTGCAATTTTAAACCAGAGAGAATCATTCATGAAGCGTCTCCTGTCGATTGAAAGCTTTGTAATGGATTACTGGCCACAAAAAACAAACATTCTCATCATTTCTGATGAATATGATTTTTAAGAAGTCTTTTTTTAAAGAGGAGTCAGTAGATTATTGGATCATCCCCAGCCCTTTACTTATCAAATGGTCATGAAACAAAACACTCAAAGCCACATTGCAGCAGATAAGCTCAGAGTGTGTGATAGTAGAGAAAACATGCTGAACGTAAAGGAATATTACTGCATGTTTTAGACGTGTTTGTGTATTTTCAATGGGTTTACAAGATCTTATAGCTGAAAAGACACTAGATAATGTTAAACATTGTCGCTGGTACCTCCAATTATGCTGCTTTTTCTAAATAAATGTATTAATAATAACCCGAATGCTCACATGTCACGCTTGTTTGTCACTTTTAAAAAAAATAATCCATGAAACCACTGACAGATGGGAAAGAGGACCAATAGAGGGGTGAGCGAGGGGTGAGCGAGAGATGGACAGACAGATCAAGGCTTTGTCTGCAGTCCTGGGGGAGCTGCTCTGGTCTGTAGAGGTAAAGAAGGAGCTGAGCCTAATAGCGCTTTCTACACATGATGTCACGACTTTGCAATGGCTGATGGGAACGCACATCGGACAAACCAAAACATTTCCCACATTTAATTCAGCAACGTTTGCAGCAAATACAGCTAGATGCACCTTTTTTTTTCATATTAAAAAGCAGTGAAATTCTAAGAATGCCTTTCGAGAACGGATTAATGCAAACGGAGGAGGTGGTTTTGACCTGAAGCCTTCCTGATTGGCGACCCATTTGAACGCCTGAATTGAAGAGATGGCTTGAATACAGAGTAACATTACAAGAGGCAATCGAAACATTTCGTGCATGTATTGCATTGAAGATAAAAGTTAATCCCGGAGTGGACAGTGGTAAATGATAGGTTTGAACTGAAAAAGAGGGAATTTAGCACCCAAACAGCTAGCGGGGCTAGCGCTGTGCCTGACAACAGCTGGGCAGCGTTCCCGTCTGTCAACATCCCGAAGAGCTTTAATTATGGCTTTGTATTATTTGATGGAGTCCATAGCTCACTCTGAACACGACTATAACAGCGATGGCAGTAACGGGGATTCTGACAAAGAAATGGATATACCACCATCATTCTATCCTTATACCGGACTTTGGAAACAGTCTGCAGCTCTACGTCTAGCCACACATGTTCCTCCTCAAGCCTTCATTATTATTTCCCCTCACTGTGTCTTCAGCTCCATGTCTCCTCAGTTCCAGTGCCAGATTGTCCCTAACTGGTCACAGAGTTTCTTCCATGTCTATGTTTCTACCATTGTGTACTGACCTGTTTTGCATGCTTCTTCTTGAATCTGTGAGGGTTTTTTTTCCTAACTTTTTTTATTCCTGTTTTTGCTCATTGGACCTGGATCATTGGATCTGTTCACCACATTTATGTCCACTCTGGTTCAGACCTGGAAATGTTTAACAATCTGTGTTTTTGGGTAACAATCAACCATTAAATCTCTAAGTTTCAGGGTTACCTGCTTCCACGTGACAACCGTTAGAAGTTCACAGCCTAGAACTCCATAAGAGTCTGACTTCCTGGTTTCGAGATTGTTACAGACGTTTGTTTAATAGCTGTTTTGCATCATGGGTTCCTTTACCAACATCATTATTTAAGTCATGATCGAAGGATAAATGTCTTCCTCTCTTTCTAGAAGTGAAACATCTGAGAATTTTAAGCAGAAACAAAAGACAAAGTGTTAAATTTTTACCTGAGAAGTAAAGCTTGAATTCCTGAGACGGACATCTGGAGGAAAAAGAGACAAACAAAAACAAAACAACCTTCAGTTTTTGTCATCACTTCCCATGAAATGCTTTGTTCAAGAGGAAATAAAACAGATGAAGAGAAAATAATATGGAACAAGAAGCCATTGACCAAAAAGAGGAAGTGAGATTCTGAAATCATCTCACCAATAACATGATCCTGAGTGTGAAGCTGAGTCCAGAACTGAGCTTCCTGCCTGGATTAGTGCAGAGTGACAACATCTGTCAGCCACTAACCCATACAATAAACATCTAGTTTCATCTCATCGTCTGATTCAGTCGTTCTAAAATCACAATACCTTTTCTTCTTTTCTTCAGCTGCTGCGGTTACTTTAAAAAAAACCATGGAGGAAGGAGAAGAAATGATCAGTTTTACAGAGAAAGATAAAAATACATGACAAAGCATCATGATGTATGTGTGAATACCTTTCCTGCGCACCACTAAAACCACAAAGGCCAGTGAGCAGATGAACAGCACAGCAGCAGAGAAAGAGCCCAGCACGAGAGGCCAGTCCACACCTGACACACACACACACACACACACACACACACACACACACACACACACACACACACACACACACACACA
>SSNR01000310.1:296147-326125 GCA_006937965.1 Callopanchax toddi | reverse complement strand
GAATTTATTGTGAATTTTCTCTCCTCAGCACAGGATCAAAATGATTTATTATTCATCTAAATCCTTTAGTAAGTGGTGCTGGTTGGAGGGACCTGGCGGGTGCTGGAGCATCCCATCTCCGCCTCTGTCAGTGCATCACAACCTGAGGGTCAGAGCTTTAAAAGATCTGTTCACTCTGGTCTTAAAATGAGTCAGAGGAAGAATAACAGCCATGATCTAAGACAGCAACGAGGGCGGTGGAGTTCTAAAAGTTCAGAGGTCTATACTGGAAGCACAGGGCTTTAAACGTCAGGACTACAATTTGAAAATGGATTCTAAAATGAGGATGGATCCAGTGTAAGGGGACCAAAATATGCTCTTTAGTGTGTGTGTGTTCAAAGCTGCGCTGCAGCATTCTGGACAGACAGATAAAAAATCTGCTACAATAACCTGAACTAGATGAGATAAAATCACAAATGAGCACATTCAACTTATATTTAGACACCAAGGATAGAAGTGTGACGACATTTCTTCATTTCTCACTAACACCGAGGTATCTGAGGCTCATCTGGGTGGAAGAGCCTAACTTACTGTATGTCAGAAATAGGGCAATAATCAAGATTTTTGTAGCTGAACGCCAATGCCGGTTAAACATTTAATTAAACAAAACAACTTAAGATAATCAGTTGGCTGTAAAGCCAGGAAGACGCGTCAGGAAATGTCCTAACACAGAACTGTACTGTGTTACTTAAAAATTCATTTTCTAGCTGAACTTTTCTTCCACCAGTGGAAGCCGGAGCCTGATGCGTTTGATGTTTTTTGTGCATGTATATCTGTGTGCGTATCAGTGGGTGTGTGGTTTCTATATGAGGTTCAGGATGTAGCAACTGCTACACGCACCCACAGAGCGGAGGACAATAAGAGACCACAGACAGCACCTGCACACTGAAGTGTGTTTTGGGGTTGTTAGAGGAGAGCGGATGGGAGTGTTTATTATTTCTCACCACATGTAGAATCACTACTGGCTGCAGATTGAAATCAACTCTATAGATGCATTTTGTTGTTTTGTGAATAAAGCAGTAAGCTACAGCTGCTCTCATCAGTTACAGTGATGGTTTTTATCAGCAGGCTGAAACTGTGTGGGTTGAACTGCAGGTAAATATTCACCAGTTTTGCCAGAAACAAAAGGTTTTTCTTACAATAAAAAGGTTAAATTGCAGGTTTTATTCTCTGTGGTGCTGCTGGAAGTGATGCAATATTCAAAATGTGCTAACCTCTAAGATGCTCCAGTTGTAAATAAGGACTGAAGGCGCTGTATTGTCCCGCCTGGTTCTTGTAGAGACAGCAGAAGATTTGGCGCTGGCCTGAATCCCATCCCTCCGTCCTAACAGTGAAGTGGACCTGCTCAGCATCTGCCTGCAGGTCCCGTGAGTCCACCTCAGTGAATCAATTAAAAAAAGAGGGAAAATCTCAGTAACGGTTAAAAAAATGATCTAGAAAACACACACGCATCTTCAAAATCAAGTTACTTTGTCTGTGTCACGATACAGCATGAACGTGACCCCACTGTGACCCACAGGGGCTCGGCAGACCAGGACCACCGAGTCCCTGGACCTGGATGAGAGGGCCAGACTGGGTGTTGGAAGAGTGGGAGAGGAAGTGGAGGCTGAGAGTTTATCTGCAGAAAAAACACAAATTCATCGCGAAATCTGCAGCAACCTCTCAGCTTTCACAATAAAAATGTGTTTTTTTAACATAATACAACCTCTATATACAGTTAGCTTAAAAAAACCAACTTTTAAATGCTTTAACTTTTGATAAAAAGAAAATAATTTGTTTTTAAAGAATATATAATTTTAAAAATCTGTGGTGTAACACTTACCCCAACATAAAGAAGTGAGTGTGAGTGTATATAACCAGAATGATCCTCCACAGACGAGCTGCATCCTCGTCACAAACAGAACTCTGACTGAGGTAAATAAAGCTCCTCCGATGTGCCTCATTCTGTCTGTCCTCCGTCTTCCTCCCTCCTTGTTTTCTTTATGCTTCTGACATCCTCTTGAAAGGGGAGGAAGTCAAACCTGTGAGCGCACTTCCTTTTTAGGAGATCGTTGGTCGGATCTGTGTTGAGATCAGAATAAGTAGCTGGCCAGAAAAAATGTAAAGATATCTGTCAGCATATAGAGGTGGAAACATCACGGTGGCATCAGGGGGGGAAAGTTGTGCCTTTTTAAGAAATTCTATTTGAAATGCAAATATTGTTTTGCGTTTTGATAAAAACAGATTTGTGATTTTTTAGTTTTTGTGAGTTAAGCAATTCCCTGCAGCAGCTGCTGCCAAAGTCGTAAATTCCTGTCACCCTCCAGAACAGCTGACTGGTTTCTATTCTCTCTGAAAAAAACAACTAATTTCCCTATTTTTGCCAACATACACTTAAATCAAATGTTTGGACTGCCTAACTGTGATTTTTTTTCTGTTTGGCGTGCAATTGCACTATTCTGGAGATTGTAGAGCAGCCTCAAGTAACTATGGTAAACACATAAACAGACTTCTACTGGGGGAAAACATTAATTTCAGTTGAGGATGAGGATTTCTCTCAAGGAAACTAGGAATACCAAGTATTGTCAAAAGAAACTTAATCAAGCAAAGGAAAAGCAGTTTGAATGTGCAGAAAAGTGTTCCTGTTACAATCACAGATAGTAAAAGTACATTAAAAATGATCAAATTAACCCTCTAAAGTAACCATTTAAAGGCACACTATGTAACTTTTTCATATTTTTAAATCTTTTCCTTGAGCCAGTATTTGCTAATAAGACCCTTACAGGGTTAATGAAAAGTCACTCAGCCCCATCTGCTGCTTGTGTCCAGAATACCACGTTTGCAACTTCTGATTCTCCGGTTCGGGGCCCCTGAAGTCTCACAAAGTCACATATCTCACGAGGGTTAGGCTAATGCTAGCACCGGACTGCTTTTAGCTCATGATTCCTGCATTTTTACCCTGCTTGAACACAGCTGATTTCTTTGAAGGAGTGATGAACCGCTCCAGTAGAAACAGGCCCGGATTAATGCACAGGCTAGGTATGGCTGAAGCCTAGGGGCCCCGTGTGTCTGGGGGCCCCCATTGGTCAGCAGGGTTTTTCAAATTTGCATGGCGGCCGCCTCCAGCTGATTTCACTCTGCCAGCAGCTGTGTGGATGTTATGCAGTTGCAGCAAACAGGTAAATATTGTTTTGGGTTTTTTGTATCCAGTAGTGTTGTCAAAAAACCCAGTTCTTCTGTACCAAGTTGGTACTAAAACAAATGTTACGGTTCCAGGATTTATGAGGAACCGGTGGTACCGACGTAGCGGGTCCACCTGATTTTTGCGATGCTGGCTGGTCGTTTTTCGTCATTTTCGGTCATTTGACGGATTAAAATCACACACCTGTGTGTGTGTGTGTGTGTGTGTGTGTGTGTGTGTGTGTGTGTGTGTGTGTGTGTGTGTGTGTGTGTGTGTGTGTGCGTGCGCGCGCCATCAGACCGCGCTGTATTGGCGAGTGGCTGCAGCAGCCTGTCAGAGGGACTCCTCCTGCGTAAATGCGCAGCGCTCCGGATTCTGGACGTGGAGCGCCACGTCCAGAATCCTGGAGCTCAGCGGTTCAGAGAACGAGAACTCCCAGAGCGTTGAACCAAGTTGGTTTATTTTCAAGATCAGTCTGGATTTATGAACTGAACAGACATATAAATGCTGCAATCTGAGGTGATCGCGTGGATGCGCTCATGCGCTGCGCCAGTCTTCAGACGGGGAGAGTTATTAGAGTTCCCCAGATGAAGACTTTGTGATCAGCTGGTTTATTTTCTAGATCAGTCTGGATTTATGAACTGAACTGGACCTGGTGTGCAGATCTGAACCTTCAGAACCACGTGATCTTCTGTTCTGCAGTTTAATTAAACATCAGGTTCTCCAAACTGCAGTGGAGGAGGAAAGGTCAAGAAACGATTCCAATATTTTTTTTATACAAGGAATGAAATAAGGCTGCCGAAAATGTCATTATTATAATTTCTAAATTAATAAGTGACAGGTAAAAATAGATTATGACCGGTTTTTGTTTTACCGTCAGTCAAAATGGTCAGGATGGTACCACCTCTGCCTCTATTTGAGCAGGAAAAACCCTGAAATATATGATTTTATTTAAATGTACATGCAAGAATATTCTTAAACTGTATTGGTCCACAAAATCATAAGCAACACTGATTGAGTAACCAAATAAATAAATAATAATCCTATGTGTGTATATATGTATACACACACACACACACACACACACACACACACACACACAAGCAATTGGAACAATCGGTAGCGGTCAAAGTTTCGGGTCACAGACTAGGGGGCCCCTGAACAAGTGTAGCCTAGGGGCCCCAGTGCACCTTAATCCTCCCCTGAGTAGAAAGCAATGAAGGCTGAGGAGACATTTCAACAGTTAGATTTAGGTGTTTCTGAGCAAAGACGAGGCATTCGTTTTCACAACAGTGACTTAAAACTGACACTAGGGGGAGCTAAAGAACAAGCCAAAACTGCATAATATCCATTAAAAGGTGTGCTTATTTAGTTTGTTTATTTGACCAGAAGTGCACAAAATGTGCTGTAATGTTGCATGTTAGAACAACGCCACCGCTGGTTTGTTATTTACAGTAAATCAAAGTCCACATTAAGATCTCTGTTTGGTTTTTTTAAAGCTCCACGTGGACCAGCACCAGCAGCATATCAAATAACTTTTACATCCTCGTTACCCCAGCAGGTCCTTTGGGTCCTGGGATTAAATCTTGCAGATTTTGCACCTCAACAGGCTAAAAAATGAAGCAGGCCAGGCATTTACAACCTCTGACCCGGAGACTCTGGAACGCAGAGCCTGACCTATGTGGACTTGATGGTCTCTTAAGAAGCAGCTCATTTTAAACATGTTTTGATCTATTTCTTTTTTTGTGCTTTTTTCTTTATACTCGTGGTTTACTTGTTTAACTGTAAAACACTTTGCAATTTTCATGTAGAAAAGTGAAATAAACATATTTACCGTAAATATCTGCTCCCATGGCCTTCACACTGAACACACATTTATATTAATATCTATCTATCTATCTATCTATCTATCTATCTATCTATCTATCTATCTATCTATCTATCTATCTATCTATCTATCTATCTATCTATCTATCTATCTATCTATCTATCTATCTATCTATCTATCTATCTATCTATCTATTACGTCATCATGCAGACAGTGACTAACCTCTGCCGGCAGATGGCGCCATCGCGCTGAAGATTAAATATTCTTCATTGGAAACAACACAGGTAACTAGTCGACTTTATATCAAAAATACACATTTTACTCATATTTTCATCGATTTTTAAAGCTGTGTGATCAGTGTGAATAATAACTGCTCAGATTTTAACCTGTTCTTCACCCATTAATCCAACTTCCTTACAAACAGTTTGTCTATCTGAAATCAAATATGAAACATTTTTAAACATTTTTCATAAGCTGCTCATAAAGTGCTAATTTGCAGTAACAGATTTGTGATGAGACATTGATATAAGGTTTATTTCACTAAAACATATTAAGTTTACTCATACAGGGAGCTCACTGAAATACTAAGAAATGTAAAGTTTCAAACACTGAGTGTTATCAGGGGCTATTACAGTAACACTTTTTTTTAAACATTCAAACTTTTTTAAAAACCTTACTTTTTTGCTCACCTTTAAAAAATGTTTTTGTTAAAGTTTCTGGTTTAGGCTAGAAATCAAATTGAAAGCATACATGTGAACAAATCACTTGTCCAATAAAGTATTACAGTAAAGAACTAGAGTTTAAAATGTTTATTTTGATTAAAATAAAACATAAATTGCAGTCTCTGTTTTTCTTGGAATAATTCAGTAAGTTATAATTAAATTTCCAACAAATTAGGCAAATGGTATGCTCACTCTGGCGATTTATGAGCAAATATACAATGTGCTTTACTATTTATAATGAGGCCATTTGTTAATTTCCCTTCAAAATTGCCATAATTCACTTAGTGATGAAATTCTATTATTATTTGCTATAACTACTTCCTGATTACGTCCTAAACATTGCTCACTGAAACCTTAGTCATCAGGATGTTTTCCACTCTGTGAAGTTATTGAGCAAGCCTTTCGGTGTTATGTCACGTGATGTCATAGTGTGACACCTTGGTAATGAGACACCTTTGGATTGCTTTCTGATTACTAATAGATTCCAGCAGATTCAAGCTTTTTGCACCTTCCTTTCTTCATGCATTCAGTACTTTTCCCCTGTGTTATTTATTTCATTTTATTGCTCTGTATGGATATCAATGTTTTGATTTCTTTGCATGTGTGGATTACATGGAATGTTACAACATCTGGTGAGAATTTCATATCAATAGCACCTTTAGAAATATATTTACTTAGAAAATTGGTGACATGTTCAATACTTATTTGACCACTTGCCTTTTCCACTATGGAAGAAAAAACTCACTGATGGAATAATCTGGTCATTCATTATATTTAGCTGACCCCCTTCTTTCAGCTTGCTGAACCTCAACCTGCAGCACCCCATAAGTTCTGCTGTAGATTTTTTATGATTTTACTTCACCAAATGTTTACATTTTTAAGCATTTAAAGGCATACTGTGCAGTTTTGGCTTATTTTTAGCACCTCTAGTGTCCGTTTTAAATCACTGTTGTAAAAACGTTAGCATCGTCTTTGCTCAGAAACCCCTAAATCTAACTGTTGAAATGTCTCCTCATCCTTCATTGCTTTCTACTGGAGTGGTTCATCACTCATTCAAAGAAATCAGTTGTGTTCAAGCAGGTACAGATTTAAAAAATGCAGGAATCATGAGCTAAAAACACTAGCATAACAGCTAGCCACATTGGGTTAGCCTAACCCTCGCAAGATACATGATTTTGTGGGACTTCAGGGCACTGGACCGGAGACTCAGAAGTTGCAAACGTAGTATTCTGGACATTAGCAACAGATTGGGCTGAGTGACTTTTCATTAACCCTGTAAAGATTTTAAAATATGAAAAAGTTACATAGTGTGCCTTTAAGTGATGACTGTTCCCCACAATTCAGTAGAGTTCAGTAAAATCTGGAACTCTTTAAGATTTTTTTACTTTAAAACATCAGTGTGATTTAGACGATTTTATTTTAGTGCATGAGGACATCCTTGGTGCCCCCCCCCCCCCCGTGTCTCTCTGCATGACAGGGTAACTGAACACTGCCCCTGATCGGCTCCCCAGTGATGCGTAGCTCATCAGTACAGAGGCTCTGATTAGCTCCTGAGGGAAGCGTTTCACTGACCTGGGAGACGGTTTCATAACTTTTACACAAACCTCTGGTAAATTCTGTTCATTTTACACTGTTAATTAATGTTTGTTCAGTGCTTTATAATACTATGTGGTTCTGTTCAAATTTAAAGAGGTGCATGAAGGAATAAAAGTTAAATAGACACAAAGCTAAATCAGCAGCTATCTGTATTTTTGTCCCACTAAATAAGAGACCTATAGACTAACAGTTCTTAGCTTCACTGCATGTGCTTCAGTTTAATAATGCTGTCCTATATAACCAAATCCCAGTGGGTCTCTGTGAAACACATGACCTATAATTGCGTCCTCCATGTCACATGGTGACTCTTTTGATATTACAGTTCCCACTTTTTCCTGTCACTTTGTCCTTAACCCTTTATTGGGTAAGTGATCATATTTAGTAACTTTCATTGTCATTTAGACTGATGTCACTGCAGCCATTACTCCATGTTTTATTTCACTTTTTATCAGTCTTTTTCTTGTATATTCCTATAAACACTCACTTTGGATTTATTTCTGCTCCAGACAGGACAGGAACCCTATGTGTCAGATTGATTTACAACTTGAAAATAAAAAGTTGTACTAGTTGAAAATTTGAATTTTCACGTACCGTAAAATGATAGACACTTTATTGATCCTCTGAGAGATTTTCTTTTGTCTCAGCAGCAGACAAAAAAACCAAACTCTACAAAATCTAAAAAAGAGAAATAAAAATCGAGCAGAGCAGCAGTAAACCTATACAGTTCTTAAATTAACTTTAAATTTATTGTCAAAACAGTTGTGCAGTTGATACAGGCCTAAATAATATATAATACTTTACTTGTAAATAATAATGAACTTTTATGAAACCCGTATTGTTTTGACTCATTGATTACATTCAGATTTTTAAGCACCTTATTTGGGAATTGAATGGTTTATCAAAATGAAAAACCTTTAGCTGTTGATTTGTTGAAATCTGACCATATTCATACAATTTTAGACTTTTAAAATTAAATTATTTGTATGTGATTAATTCAATACATAAGAAGACACTTTATTTTGGTGGGGAAAATGTGGTTAAATCAATAAACCTGTAATTTAGAAACATAAAACATTTTTAAAAATCAAACTTCTGCCTCTCACTGAGTCAGTGCAGGTTCAGCACATGAATTCTTCTGGTGCTTTTAATGAGTTTGTGTAGTATGCTGTTTCACTGTCCCTGCTCCACCAAACTGCATCTGCCTCCACAGACTGATAAGAAAAATATCCACTATTTTGCTGCACATGTTAGTTTTCTCTGCAGCATCCTAGAAAGTTCAAAGGTCACCGTGCCCTGGATGACTGAGAGCCTTCATTAGCATCAGTGTTGCTCTGCTAATCCAGCCTGTGGTTTGAAATCACATCCAGATATTTGTAGTTGTCCACAACCTCCTCTTCAGCACCCAGAAGGCTTATTAAAGCTTTACTTGGTCTTTTATAGAATTAACAAGTCTACAAATATGTTACAAGGCATGTTTACAAGACTGATGGAGTCAATTCCTATCATGCTGCAAAGTAAAATCTGAACTTAATATCAAAATAACAGCCCACACGATTCTAACCCTCAATAATGCAACGATCGGCGCCACCATCAGGTCAAAACACCACCTTTAACCATTCCTCGTGACTTCCAGAACAACATTCCTGTGGTTCTGGGGTCATTTCCGTAATCTAACTCAGATTCTCACAATTTCATTTAAAGACTTAAATACCAAAATCCAATAATTACAGACTAGTTGTGGCATTCATTAAGACTAGCAGAGAGTTTCCCAGCAGCCAGTAAACGACTGTATTTTAAAGATTTATTACTTAATAATTCATTGAGCTTGCAGTGTTTAATATCCTTGAAAAACATTTTGTTCACAATGTGTTTCAGGGTTTGATGCATGAGTCTTGATGAGATGACAGATGTTATAAGAGGACTGACACACTCTCACTGTTCTAATGAATGTGATAGCTGTGTCTCTGTGCAGAGACGTGGTGCATTATTGAAAACGAGGATGAGTCATGGAGAGCTGATAAGTTGTTTGTGTCGTTTACCAAACGGTGTTTTATGTGGAAGTGGGAAGTGAAGATCTGCATTATTAAACACGCAATATATAGGTTTTAGTCTTGTGATTTTCACCCAGAATGAAATGTTTATTGTCTAAAACCATTAGAGTTGGGGTCAGGACCCCGGTGTGGGTCATCAAACACTAAGTTTGGGGTATTGAGGTGGAAAACACTTTTGCTAAAATTGATGTAAAACCTGAAAATAACATCCATGAATTGATACAAGTATGAGTGGAAGCTTTATTTATAGGGTTTTAGTGGCGTCTACTTAGTTCAGCCCCATATTTGGGGTCTTTGACATCACTTTGTAGGTCAGAAGCTAAAAAAGTTTGTGAACCACTGACTACTGAACAGAAACATCAGCTGTTCTCAGCACCTACAGTTGTGTTATCATTCACAAAATGAACTCAGTAATAAAAATAATTTGTGTTTTTTTTCCCTTATGTTCCCACAGGTGAGGAAGTTATGCATCTTTTTAAAGCTCCTGTGAGGATCACTTTAAATGACGTCTGCTGTGGAGCATTCACAGTCAAAGGTAAGAATAAACCCATTCGACACCTGAAGGTTTTACCAGTTCACTGGGAGTGTGTGTTTTATTTTGAGAACACACCAAAAAGTCTGTCAATAATAATGAAAAAAGTTTGATTGTGTTCAGGCTAAACGATGACAAATATTAGAGACAGGTGTTTAGAAAGTAAAATCTGCATGGTTGAACTCAGTAACAAATAAAATGTACCTGCTTGTTTTAATTAATTTTGATGACATTTGTTTTATTTCAAATTTGTTTGAATAAATTCAAATTTTAACCCTTTAAATCTTGAAAAATCAAATAACATAAAAAATCTAGTTATTAAGAACAAATTGGTTAATGTTAATATAACAATTTTATAATTATGTTTTATTTTATTTTGTAATTATTTATTAACTGTAATTAAAAATAAATAAGACTGGTACGGTCCACCTGCAGATCCTCCACCAGAGGGCAGTAGACATGTATAGAACTGGATATAGGTTGTTGACAAAAGTACTAATACTACTACTCCATTTGGCTGCTTTAAAGTATTTTGAGGTATATTTGTGACACTGGTCTGAAGGAGGGTAAATCATGATTGTGTTTAAGAAATCACATTCTTATAGATAAACATCCAATTCTTCAGGGAAACCGATTGAATGAATATAATATCAGCTAATAAAATAAAAATAAAATGTTAGTTTTTGTTAGTTTAGCATGTTATTTGCTACAGCTGCCTTTGGCTAAATCTGTGCACACATATAGAAATGTGAATGTGAGAAATCCATTCAAAGGAATGGATGAAAGGCAGATTGATAAATTATAGTAACTCTTATTCTAAGACACTCAGTGCTTTATTTGTAACTAAAACTATTTACTAATGAACCAAATCAGAGCTGCTGCATTAGTGAGTCAATATTCATTTTCCAAAAGTCATGAATAATCTTGATTTGTTGAATGTTTTTTTTAATTAAGTCTAAAATTAAGCACTACTATTAGACTAATAGAACTAAATCAGTTCAACTTAATCATAATATTAATGATTACTTAAGCATTAGTTCATTTTCTGCCTGCTTGTTAAAAGTGTTTTAGTATTTGAGGAGTACTTTACCATAATTTGAGTGAAGAACTGAGAGTTTTAGTTGTTTTTCTTTGACATGCACATTAAACACATGTCTGAACTCATTCAGTCAAACTGTTGCTGCACTGTGTTTTCCACTGGGTGGTAGTGTTACACTGCAGACGCTCTGCATTTTACAGATGAGTCTAAATCTGACACAGGGACTTGTGTGTCTGAGCATCTCTTAGATGCATGTTTTCCTCTTTATGTCAAGGTTTTGGGGCAATAAAGAGCCAAACAGAGGATGGAGGCAAGGAGGTGGGTACTGTTAGAAAAGGACATTATTAAAATAGAGCAATGGCAGCAACAATCACAAAAACTCGAGTCAAGGAAACTTCAGCAGCACTGAGATGTAACTAGAATGACAGCAGGCATGATGACAAAGAGGATGTGACCATAACTAATGAAACCAAGGGTTTAAATATTCTGTGGATATGGGAAGAAAGACTAGAGAGTGGCTAAGGAGACAGTAAGGAAGTGAACTGAGGTGATAAACTAACAGGTGAAAGGATCATGATAGTATTTACGTTACCTTGTGAGGTCATTTCAAATTACTGATAATTTATTTTCACTACTGTGCGTTACTTGCAGGTGGTTTTAATTTCATAAAAATTTTTTGTCACCACTTTTTGCTGGATCGAGTAGCAAATTAAAGCTTGGATATTTTCAAGGAATTTTCTTACAAAATGGAAAGAAATTTAAAATGAAAAGTCACATTTATACATATTTCAGATGTTAAAGAAAGCATTAATCGTTGTGCGTAATGCAGCTTTTTGCAGCATTTTTTTGGATTTCTCTTTAGAATGGCTGTTGAATTTCTCACCTATCTCAGTGAAAGGTTCAGGGAAGTTTCGACCTCTTTTCGGTGCAACATCTCATTATATAAATGGAGAAGTGCTCTTCAAATATTCACTGAGTGAAATGCAATACAGCTGCTGCCTGCTTTGACTGGCAGCACAAAAGCACTTCCTGTTTCTTTGAATAACCCGTTTAGTTTTGCGTACTTCTCTCTGAAACTCATCTTTTGGGAGATATTCTGATACCATGCTGGAGTCTAGGTGATGTGAGTGGTTTGACCTGCAGCTGCTGTGTGCACGGTGACGGACTCGTGTGGTTTGCTGCTCCAGGTATGACATGAGCAGGAAATCAACTGCACATTTCCAGAAATGTTGTTTGTTTTGATTCACAGTGTAAAGACATTCAGCTAAGACTGTCTGCAGAACCGTCTCCAGCTTTGAGCTGAATAAATTAGTTTAATACTTTATAAGGACTCTATAGAATTAACAGTGTGATTTGAAGCAATCACAGGTTTGATAGGGGCTCTTTATGTGAGAACGACCTGGCAGGTCTGTTTTTAATAATTCTACCTTTGAGATCAGTTGGTCTGAGCATCAAAGATTAATTAATACTTGATGAAAGTCTGGTTTTATTTCTGGAACATTGTACGTGTGTAAAGAACATAGTCTTTTCAACTTGTTCTTATGTTTTATTGACTGCTTTCTCTTGGGCAAAGTACTCTGAACCACAACATCAAAAAGTAGCTGAATTCAAAGAGAAAAGCAGGGCTGAGTCTGTGTACTTCCTCTGATGCGTCTGTTGGGCTTGGACTAGTTTTAGGTTTTCACTTTTAATTTTTAAATTGAATGTATTTGTATTGTTTTGGCTTGAGATATGATGAAATGTATAATGGTGTTTAGCTTTTTACTGCTAAATCTTATTTCTAATATCTCTAAAGGTTTATTTATAGGTGTCTCCTCATCCATCAGGTGTCTGTTTGTCTTCTGTTGGATGAAAACGTGTTGCATTCTTCTAAAGTTTTATTTATGATCATCAGAAGGCCAGTTATGAGAGCGCCAGTGGGTCTGGAGTAACGCAGTGTTGCCATAGCATGGAGAAAGAGGAATGCAGGAGCTCCCCAGGGTAGAGGTGTGTGTGTGATGAAAAGAGAGCCGGAGCGAAAGAATAGATGGAAGAAACAGAAGTGTTTCATTACAGGAGAGGATTTATTAGCCTGCATGCTTTCTGCTGTGTGTCGTCATGGATGCATGAACATACATGAACGTTTCTACATGTGTTCATGTTCCTACAGGTGCTCTGTGCACCACTCTAATCTGTCTTTGCTGATCTAAATTCACCCCAGCAGCACCTGCTGCTGAGTCTTTCTCCTGCTCTGATATTTTTGTGAGCATATTGTTGCATTTCACTCTGACCTAGATGTTCAGCATGTATACAGCAGAGATCAGGACAAATAAAACAAAGGATGAATATAAATGTTTGATGGAGAAAAGAACAAAACAAGGATTATGAAACGAGAATGAGAGGATTTTATGTAATGATCAGCAGCAGCAGAGGTTCATTCCTTTTTTAATCCATCTGTGGTCAAAGTGTGGAGTGAAATTGACATTACAGAAGAAAGTTTTTATGGTAGCTCTTAAATACAGAGGGAGGCAGAAATTCACTGGTTCCCATGTTCACAAATAATACAGTCTCAAACCGACCCAAACTGCAAAGGAATGATTTGGAGAATGAAGCATGAAGCCATTAGCCTAGTAAACTAGAGCGTCAGTTCTGCTCTGCAGAAATTTGGTCTAACCATGATGCATTAGAAAATCTGCAGCCCACTGATTGGTCCGGTCAGTCTCGTACTGGGCCAATCACAACGCTTAAACGGGTTGGAGGGCGGGATTAGCCGCTGAAGTCAGCGCTCCGGCTCTCCGGAACCGCTTTCGTTTGAAATGTCTTTATTATCAACTTTGGACGATTTAGATTTGGACTTTTCTCTAAGACGTGAACAGATAGAGGAACTTAAGGCTTTTATTTTGAAAGGCGATTTATTGGCCACTTTGCTGACGGGACACGGTAAAAGTTTAATCTACCAGCTGGTTCCGGTTGTTGCTAAAGGCTCTAACGCTATCCAATAGCATGTGAAGACAGTTTGATTGATAACCGTTTATCCCGCCCCTATGAACGAGTCATTTCAGTACAGTATATTTCAGTACAGTATATATCTACATATATAGTTATATATCATTATATCTACATATATAGTCTGGTTTACCAGGCTATGAAGCCATCAGATAGAACCTAGAATCTACTCGGAACCGGCTCGCGAGCCTTCTATTCCTGGTCCTCGAGTCATGTGCTGTGTTCCCCAAGCTGTCATCATTTCATGAAATTCATTTTGAATTGGCACCTCCCACACCATGTTTATTTTTTCTTGTTATAACTTTACAAACATCTTAGAACCCGATATCTTTATTGAACTGTTGATATCTCCTGTGCTGCTTTAAAACATTAAGAACATCTCATGTTATGTGAAGCTGAACACTCGGTCCTCTCAACCAGCAGGGGATCTCATAGGTTTGATTCATGTGAGAAGTTTGTGGTGGCCCAGATTTGCCTAACCACTGCAGAAACATAATCAATAATTTATACCTAGATTTCTTCACATACTGTGGAGAGATTCGATTTTCCTTCCCTCCTTCGGGTTTCTGGCAGGTCAGAAGAATCATCTGAGTTCTCTGCAAAAGTTTTTGATCTGTTTATTGTGATTCTGTCAGAGTTAATCAGCATTACACGGGTTGGGTCAGCCGGTTGAAATCTGCTGGAGACGGTGAGAGTTTCTGCACTCTGCTCTGCTGCCATGGGGAAAATGAGTTCATAACAAGCAGGGAGACTGTCAAAGATGATGAGCTTTAAATGATGATCTCCTACTTGGATGACTTAGAGCTGCACAATATTCAAAAATAATTTTGATATTGTTAAATATTGTGATAACAGTTATAGTAAGCGCAGATTCATTCCCTTTTCTATTCCACAGCAGCTTGTGTGTTTTTATGTTTCTACTGGCTGTGGGAATCAAGACTGGATTGGCCAAATAATTGACCTGTATGCAAAACTTGATAAATGAAAAGAGCAGTTCCCTTGCTCTACAAACATCGGATCATGAAGTCCAGCTTTATTCTAAGAACTTACTGGATGTGCTCTAACTTCCTGGTTGATGTCTTTAGATGTTGCTTCAATATTTCCACTCTTGATGCATCTATTTTATAAAGGTCACCAGTTCTTCCTGCAGTAAAACAACTCTACACGATGCTGCCACCCCCATACTTCACAGTTGGGTTGGTGTTCCCAGGCCTACAAGCGTCCCTCTTTTTCCTCCAAAAGTAACAATGGTCATTACAGCGAAACAGTTCCACTTTACTTTAATCAGATTACAGGATGTGTCTCCAGAAGTGAAGGTCTATGTCCCTGTGTGCTTTTGCAAACTGCAGTCTGTCTTTTTGATGTAATTTTGGAGTAAAATCTTCCTCCTGACTGAGTGGCCTTTCAGCCGATGTTGCTACAGGATACGTTTCACTGTGGAGAGCGACAGCAGCTCAGTAGGTAGAGTAGCCGTCTGGCAACTGAAGGGTCGTTGGTTCCATCCCAGCTCCGGCTGGGTCACTTTGTCATTGTGTCTCTGGACAAGACACTTCACCCACCTGCCTGCTGGTGACACTGATTGTACGGCAGCTCCAGCTCCGGTCAGTCTTCCCCCAGGGCAACAGTGTAACTTACTGTAGGAGTGGGACTGAATGGGTAAATGACTGTAGGGTGAAGCGCTTTGGAAGTCCTTGGACTTGATAAAAGTGCTGTAGGCTTATTGACTATCTGCAAGCTGCAGTCACAGATGAAATGTTTATTTTCTTAAGTAAAAAGAAAAGTTTCATATTTCTTTTGTGCTATATTGTGATAAATATTTTCACAAATCCTATGAAATGTCATTTTATAATCTTTAGACTTTATTTCCCCGCTCTTATTCTGTAATTTAGATCAAAGTTTCTTTTTGTTAGTGTTGAATATTGAATAGGAGACTCCAAAAAATACAAATTACTACAATATCTGCATCAACAATGCATATCCCATCAATTTAGACTAAGATGACTGTAGGATATCAGTTTACAACAACAGTGGTGCAACAACAGTACTTACCACTGTAGATCTATTCACTTATAAATATCTTCGTTAGTCAGTTAATGTGCCTGACTGGATTTCAGGCTCAGATTTGCGGTTCTGGTTGACACAGAACTGTGTGATTCACCTAACTTTATAAAACTGTCGCCCTGTTTGAGAGGCTGACATTTCACCACAGAACCAGGAGAAACGGCTCCAACTGAGGGCGTCCCCCTCCTCCACTGTCAGCTCTGGACCCATGGAGTCCAAGGGCTGTTCCCTTCTTATCTTCCCTCTGCTGTCGTCCCATTTTCCCAACATCTCTCTTCCTGACCCAAGTATTTTAATCTTATCCGTAGCTGCTAATATAGCGTTTTGTTTTACTTTTCAAACCGTGTTTATAAAATGTTATTTTTTAAGGCCCACACATGGTATAATAGTCTTTAATTGAATACAGTTCAATCACTTTTTTGTGAGACGGATATTGTGCACATAAATAGTTCAATGATTGACATTTTTTAGTAAATTGTTCAGCGCTTACTTCCAAAAACCAGCTATAAATCTGAAGAAGTTTTTAGTAAAGAAAATTATGGAAAGTTTCCGTTTACAATTACTCAGCTTTTAAAAAGTTTAATCCCCCACCCCGTGTAGTCATCACTCCCCCAAAAACTTTGCTGCACTCTTTTAAATTACTTATGAAATAATTTACTTGCCACCGTTCACTAATCCCCTCCTTCCTACATTTTTTTCCTCCCTTTGATTTCTCCCTCGTCTCCACCCTCAGCTCGTTTAGTGATCAGTGATGAGGCGATCGTTGTGCCTGCTCTGTAGTCATTTCATGGTTTAATTAAAGAACCCAGTTGTGAGGAGAAGTAGCGACGGCAAGAGGCGAGTGTGGAGATAATCATCAGGATGGCACTGCAGCAGTCAGAGTTTTGGAGCAAAGTAAAACAGAGGAACAGAGAGCCAGAACACAAGGGGAGTAAAGGGCATGTTTGTGGTGAATCATTGTTTGTGCCACAGAAGCAATATCCCTGTGACCGTCTGCAAGATGAAAACTTCCTCATCAGCCTTCCTCACAGCTGTGTAGGCTGATTGTCAGTAAAGAGTCCCCTTTATCACTCGTTTTTGAGTTAGAAGAAGTTTGTTTAAAGGTTAACATCCCCTTGTTTATGCATGTGTTTTAGCAGGTATTGTGCTTTCCAGTCAGCAGAGCATTCATTCTACTTTTTTCCTTGCAAGTTTCTCCTGCAGCTGTGCAAACTTTGGGCTTTGTCATTGAGAAGAGAAAGGTTCAGTGCTCTTATGACACCTCCAAACCTTTTACAGTGGAGGCTTACAAACTGTTCACATCCTGTTTCTCCTAAGCAACTTTTACGGTTTTGGTTTGTAACGGTGACCTCAGCCATTTCTCAACCAACGAGGAAATTCTGAGCCTAAACTTCAGCAAGCCTTTACCAAAGTCGCAGCAGATCAGAAAATAGCCAAGCTCTTATATGAAAGAGGAAAACGAGCTGATCCAGAGCACAGTTATGGCCTAAAGGTTTGAAAATGACTTAAAATATTCATTTGACGAAGTTTGCTGCCTCAGATTTATGATAATTGATATAAATCCAGGAATGTTATGAACTTCCTTGAACCTGAGGGTGGTCCTTGAATTGATCGTACTTATGCATGTTTGTCTTTGTTGTGCACAAAAATCGCATCACGGGCAAATATAGTTCTTCTAGTAAGATTGGCACAAAGTCAAACATTCATTAGATCATCAAGAACTTCCAAGAAAGTGGTTTGATTGTTTATGAGGAACATTTCTGAGCACAAACAGTCCAAGAAACACTAGGGTCGTTTCCTAAAATTAATCCAACTATGAGATCAGGGTACCACCAGTGCAGGTGAGTGTGCTCAGGAATGTGAGTGCATCTGCAGCACAGTGGGGAGACGACTTTATGAGGATGGCCGTGTGCGAAAGGCAGCCAAAATGCCACTTCTCTCCAAGAAAACTGTCAGGGAAGAACTGATATTCTGTTAAAGGTCCAGGATTGGAAATGCATTTTCACTGATGAATGCCCATTTTGATTGATCCAGAAAAAGGATCGCCTGGTAAAGACAAGGGAGTGGACTCACTCACAGCCTCGGAACACAGTCATGGATAAAGAATGGTACCGAAACATCCTCCTAGAGGGACTTCTCCAACCATCCAAGAACAGTTTGGTGGTAAATGATATATTTCCCAACATGATGGAGCACTGGGTCATAAGACTACAGTCACAACTAAGTTGTTTGGGAAAATAATTTACATTTTAGATCTAATGGTCTAACTTTAATCCCAATGAGAGCAATGGTCAATTCTCAAGAGGCAAATGGACAAAAAAAAGAAACGCGTTTTGACAAAATTCAAAGCATTGATTATGAAGAACGAGCTGCCATCAGTCAGGACTTGAACCTGAAGTAAAATGAAAGCATAACCAACATAAATCCTGAAAAAGAAGCAACCAACTAATATTGAAAACTGCAAATTTTGTTTGCATCTACCTACTGTCGACAAAATCCTGTGAAACTTACTTGTGATTCTATTTCAGTCACCATATAAGCACCCGACAGAAAGATCTGAAAACACTGAAGCAGCAAACCTTGTGAAAACCAACACTTGTCATTTTCTAAACCTTTGGCCACAGCGGGTTACTTTATGATTCACAGGGAGTAGCTGGAAAAATCAAGGAAATCCTCTACCCTGAAATCTACTTATGTCAGATCTTCATGACTCAAGGGGCAAAAGCTGCCTGCATCGTTTGAAGAGAGAAAGTGTTTCAGTTCAGCAGGTTTCTCTGTGTGTAGCAGCTGCAGACATCTGATGTTGAACAAAATTTCAGCCAGCATTGAAAACCACCTGACCACATGAAAAGCCAAACATCTGACTGATAGCAGCGCTGACAGCCATGGAAATCCTGCATAATGGGATTCATCATCACGGAGCATCCTGTGAGATGTGGTTTGATGGCTCAAAATGACAAGCTGTCTTTTAGGTTTACTGTTTTTCTTGTGATAGGAGTGCAGAGCTGTCAGTGCTCTCTATCAGTGATGACTGCTCATGAACCAGGTCTTTGTCAGCTGTGATGGTTTATGATCTATTTAAATTAATGCGAAGGCTGTTATTGGACTTGTTCACGAGTACCCTTTGAAACTGTACTTTTTTAACTAGAAAAAGCTCATTGAGATCAAAATCTTGTTTACCTGGACATGAAATCAGCAGCAAACAACAAATATAACACAAGCACAAAGAGCGGTTTAGTACGCCGCCCTGAGCGTTACTGAGGTCCCGTCCTGGAGCCAGGTCTGGGGCTGGGGCCTGTGTGTGAGCGCCTGGTCAAGCCCAGTCTGAATCAGTTACATGGGCTCACCCACCTGTGGACTCACACCTGCAGGAGGAGCATGATGTGGATCAGGTAGCAGACTGCTTTGGCAATCCGATCCCCGGATACTGGCTATTGGGACATGAAATGTTACCTCTCTGACGGGGATGGAGCCGGAGCTTGTGGTAGAGGCTGAGCAATACCAGCTAGATATAGTTAAACTCCCTCAACACACAGCACAGTTCAACTTAACAGTTTGAATCTTTTGATGCGAGTCTCTGAGGAGATGTCTCACCTGCAGTAGACATCGGCATTTGAAATGTCTGTTGTGAAACAGGATGTGCTAAGCTTGTGTTAAGGTTGTGTAAGTGATTTTGTCAGAATTGTAGATAACCTGTGGGGGGTTTCATTATAGTGGTGAGCATCAGCTGCCTTCTAAGCAGTGCAGTTGACCTGGGTTCAATTCCCAACCACTGCAGAGTTGTTTGCAAGTTTTTTGAGGGGCGACCAAGTCTCAAGGCTGTCTACTGTGTAGGAGACCACGTGTCAAAGTTCTGGGCAAGATACTGACCCTCAGGTATGGGTCAAATGTGGAGTACAAATTCCACAAAATATTCAATCCTCTTGATAATCTGCTGCACATGACCTGAAGCAAAGACTGGCTGGTCTTTGTTTTATTTCTTTTTTATATTTACTATTCTTGGAAATATTTAAAATGGAGAACACACAAAGTATGGTCTTGGTCTGTCAGAGGATGAAGAAATAGTGATGAAGTGATTGATGAGAGCAGAAAAAGATTGAGGTGAAATAGACAATTGGTTATAAATAAGAGGTAAAATCGAAGACGGATGGTTGGGAGCAAATCATTGTAAAGGAATGCGAGATTGAAAAGATTTTTTTTTAATGGCTGAAGGAATGAAGGTGAAGAAAAAGTGTGATAAGAGTTGATTAAGACCAAAAACAGGAGTCGAATGAATTATGTCCCAGTCTGATCTGAAGTGTCAGATTTGGGGTCTTGATCATCTTCATCATCATGTTGGTATGATGACACGTTGCTGATCTACTGTTTGTAGATTTATTGCCGCCATGCAGTACTACGACACCAACAACCAGAGGAAAAGTTAAGAGCATGTTTTAAAAACTTAGCTTCACATTTTCTCTGCTTAATGTAAGAAGATATTCTGCTTCACTAGTGGTGAAATAACATGAGCCTCTGTCCTTCCTGCACATTGTGTGTGTAATTTTTAATCACCAGTCACGTAGTTAAAGGGCCCATGTCATGGTTTTCCGTGTTTTCTGACTTATCCATCATGTTGCAACGTTGAGTTCTCACCTTAAACCTGCCAGAAAGTGCAAAAAACGGCATCTATCTGTCTCCTAGTACAGCTAGTGAGAAGCTCTTCAAGATTTCAGACCTCCTTTTTTTTTTTCACCCTAGCTTGCTATGAGGTCATAGCAATCCGGACTTGCTTATATGGTAAATTCTCCGCCCACATGCACGTTCACGACACCTAGAGCGAGGAGAACGCCAGTGCTGCTGCTGCCATTGACCCTAGACCGTGTAGCACAGACACAGAGTTATCCTCTCGTGTTTCTCTTTTCTTTTAGTGAGTGTTTAGTTCACTTTCACGCAATGGCACTGCCCCCTACTGCAGCAGAAGTGTCAGGCTGCCAAATAAGGAGAAACCCAGCAGAACCGGAAGGCGGCGCATTCTTCTGATCTCTGAGTTGCTCGTTAGGAAATAATTACAGCGTATTTTGAGTTATAATGGGTGCAACGCTAATCTAGAGGCATCAAAGATTACATCTGTTTAATATAAATTGATTTAAATATTGTGCCATGAGCCCTTTAAAGCATACTGAGCACTGCATAGAGCTGTTCTCACAGCTGATTTAGTAAAAACGGTTTGAAATTCTGTTTTAAAACATTGCCAGCTCCTTTAAAAGTTTATTAATTCTGGACATGTGAAACTGCCACTCAGTGTTCAACAGATACCATTTAGAGATCAGTCAAAAGCATTCATAAGTAATGTTGTTTAAAACAATCTTATTATAATAGGGCATCTGTTTGCAGGAATAATTAGACCACATTTGTGGTCTGACTAGATAAACTGCCTCCCTGCACTGTGATCCTCCACAGAACTCACATGCATTGATTTTAATAAATTTATGGTCTGTTGTTTGCAAGTCTGAATGGTAAAAAAAATTCAAGTAGATGTAAACTTATTATTGGTGCATGCTCATCATTAAATTACTTTAACGTTGCTGCAGCCATGACATTATTTTTATGTTTTCTAGTGGATTCCTTTAGAAATGTTAACTGAGATGAGGAGTGTAAAGAAAAGCTTCCTCATAGTCTCTGGTCTCAGTGTTGCTCAGATTAGTAATTAAAGTAGCTTCTCGTATACAGTACATAACACACACACATGCAATTACACAATCTGGATTTGAGACAAGACCCAGTGCAGCGCCATCAATGACAGCCAAGGACGTGGCGTCATCCAGCTGACATAATTATTCTGTAACTGTACCAACACCAGGGAGGCTGCAGCTGAACAAAAACATCCTTCATTCATCCACAGACCTCCCATCTCTGTTTTCTCTCTCTAAATAAAACGCTGTAGATGTTACAAACAACTGGCATTCACTGTTCATATCTGACACAAGGACATATTTACAGAAAATACCTGTTTTTTTCATTTTATTTTATAAAAATCTTTTGTTTCTTTACTTGTCTGAAGCCCACTTTCCCAGTATGAGTCTACATTAACACATGATGTTGGTTTCTTTTCTGATTAATGATTCTTCTCATTGGGGTTTGATTGCCTCAGCCAGTCCCATCAACATGTGCGTTTCCCACATCTCTTTCTTTTATAAATGCAGAACAGCGTAAAACAAGTAAAAAAGCATTTAAACTGTGCCTAAAGTGACATTTGTATTTCTAATATAAGGATATTGCTGGATGTTACTTCAGGCTGTGTTTAGGAGAGGAAGCTGTGCGTTGTGGTTTTATGTAGTTCCTCTTCAGCTAGTTGTTGTAACCTTGTTCTGACTTTGAGGCTGTGAGTTTGTCTTTCTGTCCTGACGTTTGTGCAGCCACTGAGCCAGACGGTCTGCAGTGGACAGAGGTCACCTCCTGCCAGGAGCATCTGGGAGGAGAGCACGAGGCACGAGCCTTTACACATGGAGGTGGAAACTTCCATAAGACACAAAAATTTGAATTAGTTGAGACAAACACAATTGTTGTATAATTCTTATATATATGATCACTTTGACTTTTCTTTCTGTTTAGTTGAATTGCGTTTTTAATGTCCTGTGATGTGTCGGCTAAATAGAAAAGCTCCCACAGCAGTTATCCTAGTGTGGAGGAGATGGACTACATTATGTATTTTGAAGTTTGATCCTGAGTATAAGCATTTTACAGGCTTTTGACCACAACTGGCTTGGCTGTATGGTTGGCAGCACTCTTGCTTCACAGTAAGGTCACAGGTTTGAATCCCGGCTGTGTCCTTTCTGCGTGGAGTTAGCGTGTTTTCCCCATGAATATGTGGGTTTTCCTCCTCCAGTTTCCCCCACAGATCAAACATAGGTTGCTTTGGATAAAAAGTGTCTGTTAAGATAATAAACATAAACTACTGGTGACATTTGGAGCACAAATAGCTCACAGCTGGCTCTAATCCATTTGCCCTCATAATATAAAGTGTGAATAAAAGAAAGAAAGGTGTTAATTGTTATGATAGTCAACTTCCTGTGCTAGCAGGAAATCTAATACCACTGCAGAGCTTCTGTGGAAGTGAACTGATACCATAGATATCAGTGGTGCAGACAGACACACTTTTGTGTGTGCTGCTGTCTTTTCTAAAAGTGAAAAGGAGGTCATTTGTTTTGATTGTTTATTTTTCTGTTTGTCAACAACACTGAAGACACTGACTGATCCAGCATTAATTCATTCTAACTTGGTATGCAACATCATTTTGACCAACATTCGATGCACCTTTAAAAATATCTATTTGATGTAATAGATTTGAAATGTGTTTGTGAAAATGTGAGGCTTTGAAAGAGCTGTCAGCTCCCTGCTCCCACGCATTAAATCCACACTGTGTGTGTGAGTGTCTTGTATTTGCTCACTTTGTTGCAGAGTGCATTTATACTCTGTGACCTTGCTCAACAGCTCCTTTCATGGTTCAGTGTTTCCTCTTTTATCTGTCAGGCCAATTAGCAGCCATTGTCTAGCTCTGTTCAACGCACTCCCTTCTCTTTACCTGCAATAATGAAATAACAGGAAGAAAAAGCCTCCAGTAAACCACTGAGCTCATCTAAACTCTAACACTTCTTCGGGCACTGTAGCATCCTTGGGCAAGATGCTGTTGTGGGCGCCGTCTGGATGGCAGCCCACTGCTCCTCAGTGCAATAAAGGATCAGTCAATTCCAGGATTATTCTACAGTATTTTGTTCTTTTGCTGTTATTTATTTCTTCAGTTTGAAGTCGGACTCATTATCAGTCTCCTCCTCACTCTGTCTCTGACTAGTTACTGTCTCATAGTGATTTGATAAGTGGATGTTAACGTCAGTATTGATCGGTAGGCTTTGATTGGTGTTCTCTCATCTATTGGGGGTGTCTGCTCAGCCTGCTGACTGAAGACTCTTTGTGTTTGTTGTTAAATGTTTTATCTTGTTCGTCCTCATGAAAGATCTCTGAATTAAAGCGGCTCTCTGGATTATTTTTCTCTGTATCAAAGTTTTCTAAATGTTTTAAATGATATTTCAGGTCTAAACTATGATCTATGGGTTGAGTTCCACAACATCTGTCATTCTGATGAAGACCCTCCTTCCTCCTAGAGCCCCCTTTCCATTATTTCTTGCCGCCGACATTTTTCAGCCAATGAAATTCAAATTTCTGCATTCTCTCAACATGCACGCGCATCGACCAAACCTGTACCAGTAGGGGGCGCTGTCGTACAGGACGCTCCGTGTGTTTCTGTTTGCCGTCTCAGCCTCACAGCTCATTTCTACTAAAAACCTACCCATTTCCCAGCTAAAGATGGATTTATTTTTATTTCTAAACCTTTCACCTCACAGAATGGCAAGGCTTGCCAGGGTTATGCGTTTATTTTGGTCAGAAAGTTCATCCAGGGCCGAGTCAAGTTCAGCTTCAGAGTCCAGCAGCAGCTCTCTGCTAACAGAGCTAATATCAGAAGCAGCAGGGACAGAGAGGGCTCATCAGACCCTCGTAGTATTGTTGGAATAAGATTGTGAACTGTGAGTGATTAAACCCTACACACTGAGCTGTACAGTTTATGCCCGCAACGTATATGTGCCGTGTGCACGTGCGCACACATGCGACCGGACGCGCATGTCGAGATGTTTTGAGGAGGAGCCTTTGGACGCTAGATTCAAAAACTGCTCTCTTGATGAAATCCTCCACAATGTGGCTTTAAAGATTAAACCCTTATGAGTGGCTAATTTAGGACATTTGCTTTGGTTAGACATGAGGTCAACATATCAATGTTAATCATCATTTATATAAACCGCCATCCTATTAGCTGTTTTATAAACAGCTTTAATTATTCTGTTGGTGATTGTGTGTCCTGTTTGTGGCCTTGAGGCCTTGTATCTTTTTTTAATGCGAAGCCTGTTTAGACCCAGTATATTTTGGGTTAGTTGCATAAATTTTGACTGTTTTTTTTAAGCTGAACTCTTACTAGAAATCTTAACAACCTGCTGATATCTGGCACCCAGCCATAGTAGATTATTTCAAACTCTGAGTTTAGGGTGCCTTAAATCAAACATATTTATTTAATAAATCCTAGCGACACAGTTTGTTTTTTTACTGAGACCTGCAGTCTTAGAATTATTCATTTGAAAGCCAAGTTAACTCCTCAAACTATGTCTTAAAGGGATATTTTGGTGATTTTAAAGTGGCGTTCTATAAGGTATTTATCAACAGTTAGGACCATACCCACTGGTGACTGGGATGTCCCAATCAGGAGCCTCCGTCCAGGGGGAGGGGGTGTGTCAGACCACCGCAGTGCTAATGCACGCTAACGGCACCCCACCCCTTCCCGCTTATGGCAGGGTCTGCATACTGAGCATCAGTGCCAAGTTCTGCCTTGAGAACCTTGATGAAAAAAATATGTGCACCCCTGACCCTACATGTGTTAAAAATGAGAATATATAGATATATAGATATCCGAGTCCTGACCGGGAGATAACATCAGATATCGATCTAATCTGAAACCATGTGATTGAGCCTGATTTCCAATCACGTGATTATTGGATTGGACCATACTGGTGACATCACTCAAAGCGAGCTGAGTCTCTGGAAACAGGAAGTAGTCCAAACAGTGACAAATTAGCAGCTTTTTTTGAGGTGTTTAAAACAAGTTTTCCTAAACAGTTACATTGATGCTTTCACCTGTTTCTAAACCTCTAAAGCGTGAGTGTAGTTCATGGTGTTTATACTGCTGCGGGAGCACAGTAGCATTGAATTTCTGCTGTTGTCCAGTAGAAACAACTGGTTACCAGTGGTTGTGGTCTTTCCTGTAGATAAAAAAACTGATAGATCACCACTTTAAAATGACTGAAATATCACTTTAGGTTCCTGAGATTATTACTCTCTTTGACCGATGGTGATTAGTTGGAGACTCATATTTGGGGGAAACACACATTTTCTATTGGATTTTCACTGAATTGGTACCTTTGTGTATTGTGAAACTGTAAACACAACATTCATTTACATTTTTTTTGCTATTTTGTCGCGTCTGTCTTGGTATGTCTACTTGTTATCCTCGTCTCTAATCAATCACAACTTAATTTCATTGATAAACCTTGGTATCTCTCTCTTTGGAGGACCTGGGGAGAGGGATATCTGGGTTTCCCAGTTACCTCACAGCCTAACCTCTGATCAGATGAGGAAGATTGATGGATGATGCTCACATTGACAGATCTGTAGCTATGCAGTCCCCACATTAAAAAACAAACAAACTTTGATGCACATTTTGTTCAGACATGTTATTTTCTGCCATTTGAACTGCAGTAGCAGATCAAACTTGAGCCCATGTGCATCAAATTTGACCATAACGCATTTATATATTTATAACATATTTAGATGATGTGAAGTTTTGTCAAGAACTTTAATTTTACTGGAACTCCCCATCAACCTTGTCAGCATGTAACTCAATAAATGGGTGAATCATTCTCATGGGCGTAGAAATCGATACCTCTGTCTCCAGCTGTGGGAGTTTTCCTCACAGGCAGCTCTGACCCAGTAGCCTGGTTTCACTGGTATCACACTAAACACACTCAATAGTCCTCAATAAATTGACATGTCACCCCACAGGAAGCGGGTCATATTTTAAACATTAGAGTCTTATCAAAGAATTTCAGGTTACTGGATTTGTTTCTTCTTGTGTTTTGCTATAAATGCATAAAATAAAATAAAATGGTGTTTATTTTAAGTTTTCTTGAATGTTTTGTAGAAAGAGATTGTATTGCACAACTCAGTACTTTGGTACCCTTTAGGTTACATTTGTGCCACAGTTTAGAGTGGTGTGTGCAAACAAGAATCAGGAAGTTAATTTTACAGTTTGCCATCACATATTAGTGGTTTATGAGTAAATATGAATAATCTTTCCTCTTCATCATGTTGCAATTTCAGTTTTCTGTGCTGGAAGTGTCCGTGACTGCTTACCAGAAGTCTTTATCATATAAACTAAATCTTTTCAAGATGTAGTCAAACCACAGGCTCACATTGCTTGGATTAGTTTCTCTTTGTCCCTTCGCTCCAGATGTCTTACTTCTCACATTGCAGACATTCAGTTTTTTTGTCTCAAAAACTATGATCCCATTTTTCTTAGATAAATCCAGCTGCCAAGGGAAATGCTTCTACAAATCCTTCAAATCTCTCTCCGTTTGGTGTGACTCACTTACTCACTCACTCACACTGTGTCTGACCTCGTCTTCTCCACAGCTTCACTGGAGCGTCTCACTTAGTACCTTCAAGTTGTCAGATCTAATCTTATCAGCTGGGGGTAGGTGAATATTGGGTCTGAGATGGAAGATTTCATATTAAAATGAAACGGATGCAATATTAAAACCCAGCCTCATAAATCAATGGTGATTTAAATGGATCAGATCTCCAGAGAGAATCTGTCTGACAATCCAACAGAAGCTACAAGTATTGAACAGCCACAGATGGTTGGTGTAATAATTTTAAATATGTGGCAAAATAGAGTGAAGATTTGCTGGTGAATCTATCATATGTCGATTTTTATTATTCTATTTAATACAGATAGCGCTTCTGTTGAACACATCAATATTTATCTCAGTAAATATATTTCTGGAGTTGCTGTTGACATGAAAAACTCACCAGACGTTGGTAACAACACATCCAGTCCACACATGCAACGAAATCAACGTCCGTACATCAAGTTATGTTTATTAAAATGGAATGACACAGAAAAATTACTTTAGACTCTTACTGAAATGCATTTAATCTGTTGTACAAAAGTCTCAGGTCAGGTGTGGTTTTGGCCCATTCTTCCACAAATCCTAAAGTTTTCTTAGACCCCTTCTATGAACTCTGACCTTTCATTCTCCACATTGATTGTCCTTCACTCCTTTGTCTGATAGCTTGCAGGGAGCACCTGGTTGTGGCTGCTTTATGGTGAAATTATGTTCTTTCTATTTCCTGATTATGACCTCAACAGTGTTCACTGTTCTTCAGTAGTTTAGAAAATCTTCTGTAACCAATGGTGTCACTTTGTTTTGCAACAATAAGATTCCTAAGGCCTTGAGAAAACTCTTTGGTTTTTCCAATCGTGAGATATTTTTTGTGTGACACCTTGGTAATGAGACCCCATAGAAAACTTGTTTTATACTTATTTTACCTACTATATATCCCAATACATGATCAATCAAGTGATTTATTCCAGATAATTCTCTATAACTTCAACATTAAATATCATCAGCATTTATCACCTATTGGAGTGCTTCAGGTAACTGGACAGCACACAGTTTGAATCTGGAATTGGATGCGTCCTCCTACGTTATGTAACATAAACGATAGCAGCGGTTTTATATTTCCATTGTTTCACTTTATAGATGAGATTATCTTGAGAGCTAAATCTGTTCCAGAGTGGGTGGCATGTCAGCAGATTTTGTTTCTAACTTTTTGTGGACCATCCAGCTTTCTTCTGTAAGTTCAGCAGGCAAGGTGTGAACATCTTCCTTCTGGTGACCTTTGTGTGTTCAGACTCAACTTCATCAGCTAATTTTAGCAGGTTGTAAAGAAAACACAGTGAATTCTACTTTTCTTCTGTTCTGCTTCCTGTCTGCTGTGGACAGTAGCTTAACTCAAATCCTCGTTTGTATTTTTAGGTATGAAATCAGTTTGCCTTTTGTAGTAACCACTGCAAAAAAAAGAAGTCTAAACTGATTTATTCTCGTATTTCCATGAACATATCTAATGATTGTGAGAAATAACACTTAGAAAGATGAGAACAGCCTTTTCTTCTAAAGCCGATTGATCAGCTGTTGTTTCCTCATATGTCCAAAACTAAATAAGTCACCTACCAACGTGCTGTCTCCCTGAAGACTATCTCTGTCTCCTTTACCTCCTTTAAGCTTGTATCGCCCTCCATTTCCTCCTGTATGAAGCATCGTCTGCCCCCCTTCCTTTACCTCTGTCATTTATCTTGCTGTTTTGCAAACCCCAGCATCTGGATGAAAGTCCCCACAGAGCTGCTTCAGCTGAATTCAGCAACATACACATTTGTTAGGTTTCTCTTTTTCTATTAATATTCATTTTAAACATGTTATTAAAGATGAGTGTGTGTAAAAGTTGGAGCATGTTTACGCCCTGCATCTGTTTTGACCAGTATAATGTGAACTCTTGTAATGACAACTCAGTCTTGATTAAATGTTCTGGTAAACAAAAACTAATCAAAGGCCAATCACTTTACGAGGTTCACTGTCTTCATTTTCGATCATTTTTATTTTCAGACGTGTAGAGATCATTAGGTTAGTTTTAATTGACCTTACTTTGGCATGTTTCGACTGCCGTCTTCATCAGAAGTAGGATGACTCATAAAATTCACACTGCAAGAAAAAGGTAAATTAAAACTTACCCATTGATCTCTACATGTCTGAAAATTAAAGAACCCTAATAATTACAGAAGTCAATCAGCTTGGATTTGACAAAGCAAAAATAGGGATAGAAACACCTGATGTTATAATGTTATGAGTTCATCACTAGACTGGAACACAAAGGGGAAGAAACAAGTTGGAAGGCAAAGCAGAACTGGAACATATTAGTTATGAGTGGAGACTCGAGTCTGGCACTTGAGTCACTTGAATAAGGACTCATACCTGTTCCTTGACTTGGACTTTTCCCTTAAAGCCATACTCAGTAGCCAGGTAAACAAGCTAGGTCTCGCTAGCTAGTTTACAGAAACACGACTCGGAGCACTCACCCCTCCCGTCGGGTATAATCGGTACGCCAGCCTTCCCGCCGACATGGGACTCCGTTTTGCGACGATAACAATGCAGAGTCTAACTTTAGCCGTAGAAACGTTCCCCCAGCTTTTCCTCTTTTCACCTCCAAACGATTTTAGTTTTCTGCTAGCTGAAAAGGTGTTTTTTTTTTGGGGGGGGGGGGGGTTTTTTT